>PNEQ01135640.1:0-29435 GCA_003012365.1 Medauroidea extradentata
GGTCGGGACTTGAGTATGCATAGGGTAGTTGATTCTAACATGCAGGCTGAGTAGCAGCTAGTTGACTAATGGTCGGGACTTGAGTATGCATAGGGTAGTTGATTCTAACATGCAGGCTGAGTAGCAGCTAGTTGACTAATGGTCGGGACTTGAGTATGCATAGGTTAGTTGATTCTAACATGCAGGCTGAGTGGCGGCTAGTTAACTAATTTTGCGGACTTGAGTATGCATAGTGTAGTTGATTCTAACATGCAGGCTGAGTAGCAGCTAGCTGACTAATGGTCGGGACTTGAGTAACTTATGCAAAGGGTAGTTGACTCTAAAATGCAGGTCACTGAATTCGCGAAAAATTCCTGTCCTTAGACATAGCCATTGGTGGTTCGAGGGTTGTTGTCAGGAGCGCACAAGTTGCCGAGAACTGTACACTCGTGTGAACACGCCACCGTACACCAATGACCATGAAATATGTACTGGCTACTTATTGTGTTGTGAGCTGTCGGTAATAAGCGTGTCAGTGGATGTAGTGTCAACTAGCACACAACTATATACAGTTCTCTACAACTTGTGCCCTCCCTGGCAACAACCTACGAGCCGCCACTGGAGCTAACTTAAGAACGTTTTCTGCTGTAAACGCCGAAAGACGTATCGACCAGGGAGAGTGGAAGGCTATGGTTTACAGTCAAGTCCGAGCTTACTCGTTTTTTCTCCATTATTGAAGTCATTTATCTTGCTCGTCGACGGTTACTCGAGACAGGAAACTTAAATAGGCTGATCGCGTTAAATGTAATCCTAACCTGGCACAAATTGTGTTTAATCGCTCCGCGCATGTTCTTAAAATGCTTAAACTTATTCCAATGTCTTTATTTGTTGAAATAAATTAAACTCGAAACAATGTTTTTGGCCTGCATATTATAACTATGTTTGGAAGACCTAAAATGTTTGTAAATGAAGTTTTCTGGTTGGTACACGAAGAAAAATACCACTCCAATTAGTAACATACGAAATACAGAAGGCTTCGTCAGACGTTACGCCATACTTACGAAAGTAATATTGTAGGCTCACCACTTAAATTCCCATTAAAAAAACTACTATATAAATACTACGCACTAATTTAGTGCTCCGATCAATACGTATAACGGCAGCATTATTCTTCGTGGTCGTACTTATGTCTGGTGGGTAAAATAATATCGTCCTGGGACTTTTCTTAACGTAGCCTAGTACAGAAATAATATTTGATCACTAATGTCACATAAATAAACAAACAGTTTCCATGAGATGGAAATTAATGTATTAAATGTTATCAACATTATTTGATACTTCCAGTTTCCCGCTCGGTTTGTACCTAATCCACCAAACATAATATGGAAGTTTCTATGGACTCCGCGAATGTGTTCATGCACCGCTTGTAACGAAACTGTGCCACAGGATGGTGTCTTAAGTTGCTAGCATGTCAATGACTTCTCTTACATGTAAAAAACAAACACAGGTAAACTATTATTGGTTCCAGAGTTTAATTTAAGCACTACAGTAAATACCGCAGAATGTCAAAGTATTTTTACCTGTACCACTGCCTGCGAGGCTGCTTGCGTAACCGTGACTATGTTTTAAATGACACACATTTGTACACAGAAATATTTTCCAAACGCAGGGCATTTGGCAAAAGTTTACATTGCTTTAGGCCTTATGACTAGAGACCTGAAAAATTCGCGTTCTATTATGGCCCTATAAGCTACAATTCCAGCTACTGTAAGTTGGTGCCACTTTCGCAATTGGCCCGTGATTTATTCGACACTTCCTGGAAGTCGCTTAGCCAATAGTACAGAAGAAACTAAATGCAGGCCCATATCATTTCACAGCGTCATCGAGCAGGTAGGGAGCTGGCGTTCCGTACAGAATTATATCTGATACGTTTTCAAGAAATTTATTATACTTTTAATTTTTAAGTCATTGTCCACCTACCATATAAGGAAATTTGGTATGCTACGCCTATGGTGTAAAAGCACAGAATACCTAAGAAACCAGAAGTAAGACGTCCAACACGTGATGTTAACTTTCTACGTACGGGTCCAAGCAATTTGGCGGCAAGCGCTCCCTTTACTCGAGTACTCACAAAGTCTCAGGCAGAAAATTACAATTAAACTGGGCTTTCCGTTAGCGCTTAGTCGCGAGCCACGGTAAACCGCTGAGGAGTGATATAAATTTAGAATATATATATATATATATATAATATTACCAACAAGTGATAATAAAAATTTCGGAAAAATTTCAAAATTTAAAAGAAAAAATCGAAAAAAAAATTCCCAAAATAAAAAAAAATGAAATTTCGAAAAAATCTGAAAATTAAAAAAAAAATTGCAAATTAAAAAAATATATTATTTCGAAAATTTAATTTTGAAAAAAATAACAAAAATTTTGAAAGCCAAAATTTGTGAAGTGAGAATGTAGCAGCAACACAATGTAAGACCAAGGTGAAACGGGAGCAACCCAAGAAAACACGACGGCCAACGGCAACGTCCACCACGTATCCTACGAAACAAACAAATTCGTGAACGACACCCGTCAGGAATCGCACTCTGATGTCTTGGGGTGAAGGTCCGATTCACTTCCCCCCTCCTCCCTTCGCGATCCAGAAAAACATCCACGATCAAAAACACGAGAACTAATTCAATACAAGTATCGAGCATCTTTATACATTATCACTAGAGGTACGTCAATTTCGCGGATTCATCTGGCAGCAGCCTAGACTTGTCAGTCCTATACACCCACTGGCCACAATCGATTATCTATTGGCTTATAACCGTACAAGCAGGTAGCAAACGATAGCACTTCGCATTATTTCCTTACTAACTACTGGCTAGCAGTAGTCAAACGCGTTTCGTAACAGCCGCCAGCAAGTCACAGACATGACAATGAAGTATACATAATTGGCGTTCAACCTGACCTGGAATGTATCTGCGAAATTTACGTACTTCTAATTATCATTCTAGAAAAGTTTACGCAGCTATATAATGCATAAGTGTTCACACATGAATAAGAATTGTTACTAATATTCCACTCCATATGACACAGCTGATTCATTTACCGAAATATAGACAATTCATACAAACTAAAATAATTTGGCAATATTAAACCACAAGGAAAATATAATTTCATAGTTTGGCGTCATTGGATAGTACGTCTGCACTTGTGATGGCTGGAAATAATACGTATCTAGTTAGTGCGTGTGATAGTTATATTTGACCGAAAAATACATTCGTGCAACATCGTTATTACTCAAAATAATTTGTTTTTTTCAAGGCTCATTTAATCAGAAAGCACTTTTTTAATGCTCAAAAATAGTACGTAATCTTGTTAGTATTAAATATAAAAACAACCCAAAAATATATTTGTTCATAACTTTATTTCGTTGGAAAGAATATCTGTGATGGATGTTACGTAACACATTGCGTGGTATCACACAATGTCATTAAGACAACAACGACATCTGCGATGGATGAAAGAGCGCGAAATTTAGTTAATACATACATGACAAGGTTTAACATTATACCAATTATGATGTTTCTATTCCATGCAGTTCTTTTGACGAACATTGGGGAACTCGATTCTGGCTATATTTGGCACACGAAGGGAGAATTGGTTTACGTCTGACCTGATGCGGGCGATCTGCTGTCGGACCGGATATTCAATTTTCCACGGTTGGCATGCGGTCGGGAAGTTGAAAGTCCTGCCTCGCATCCTTCGTGTACTATTTCTGTCGTGGTTTTTCCTTCTATCGTTGGTGAGTGTGCGCAGTATTGCCAGAACAACCAATACGAAAGATTAGCCTACCACAAGAATTTTTACGTTCCCTAAGCTTTAGACGTTTTTATCTCATTGACATTCCACAAACGTAACATAAATGAACATACATCCTTGTACTTACATGGATACGAAATATTTCACACACGTAACTGGCCGCGATTACACTAGAGGTGAAACCTGTTCAGTTAAATACATTCGGCTTACATGCTTGATCGTGTTTAAAGCTTAGGCATGTTTGCGAGGTTACACGACTATAAACTCAGTGAACTCTCTAACCTCAACAAACTTGGAACATGAAATATACGGTATTTAATTATTATCAAATCTGCATTCAACATTCGTGGCTTTTTAATTCACATATAGCATCTAACTCAAATGCTGCTGTGTGTGTAAAGTAATTATTTTACACCTAAAATTTAAGTAAATTTAACGAGTGCAAAATGTCGGGCCAAAAAGCAGCCATATTTGTTACTCAGATCGTTATCCCAAGCAGCCCATAGGAGAGAAGCAGGGAATATATGTCGTTCGAAACTACACATGAAACAAGTTTACTTTGAACGAGAAGAGACTGTGATCTGAACTAGTTCGTAGCTCGTGTAACCGCTCCTTAAAACTGAACATATTTAAGTGAAGTAGTTGTGTGTAACTTACCGGGGGGCGGGGGGGGGGGGGGGGGGGGGGGGGGGGGGGGGGTGAGGAGGAAAGGAAAAATAAAACATCTATGTAATTTTTTAATGATTTTTGCAGCTGTGGTGTGCGACACAAAGTGGATGGTTTTGTTGTATATACTTCATTGCTAGCCAATGTTGAATTGCAGAAAGCCCTCAGTTGCATAAAACGACAAAGCAGTGATCGTTTGTTTTGTCCTCGTTGTATTTCGTCCGTCACTGTCGCCGTTGTCACGAATCTTGTTTGATCCTTGCCTTTTTCGTTGTGTTCGTTTTATTATTACATTAAATACCGACAGAATTTCTGTTTCGGGATTATTTGCACGTTTGTTGACTGCAGCTGTTTCTGGTTTCCTTTATTTGTTTCCAGGATGGCCGGAGCCGTGGATCTAACCCGGGTCCTCCAGAATGCGAGTCCAACGTGTCACCATTGCTCCACCTCGCACGGCAGATGGTCTTACAGTTTTGTGTAATGGAGCCCCGTTCCACATATATTGTACACTCCGCCGTTGAGATTCTGCGACTGGAAACTTACTCCAGCCTTAGTCAGACGCGGTATCGGGGGCAAACACAATGATTAGAGATGATGATTGATGGTATATCGCGAAAATGTTTTATGCCGACATGCCCTTAAATAAGCTGTAGTTTCTTGCAGCATTTATGGTTGTCTGATGTACGTCTGACATAACATAGCTGTCTGCAGACCAATAACAGGCATAAAATGTTACAATAGCGGGATTCTTATTGGCTCAGTCAAATAGGGTAACAGCTCCAAGTACAAGCTAAAGCCGGTAATGTTCTAGTAAGCTGAACATGTGTTGAAATCCAGCAAACAGTCAAATTTTCCCGCGATATATCATCTTCTCTAGCAATGATGTAATACAGATAGCATCCAAACCACAAACGTAAAAAAAAAAAAAAAACAGACATAATACACGCTCCTAAATTATTAGCCAATAAAACTTCTGTAGCAAAGCAAACACATGTAGGGTATTTGACTCTGAGAATATATAAATAAACAAAACATGAAAAATGTTTTAGTAACTATTTTTCATATTCTACTTTACCAAATGCGGAATTGTCTCTTTCTGCAAAACACCGAGAATTTCGCGAATTCACTTGACAATAATTTATATGTTGAACGCCTATACATGCGAGCTGCGTTCACGATGGGGTCGGCATACACTATTTCGTCCTTGAGGTATCTGAACCAACAGCAAACTTGCATGAAAATACTTCGTCATGAGAGATGATGGTATATCTAGGGACTGGAAAATTGCGCGAATTCAATTACATGTAGGCTAGAATCTATTGTACTATGCATACTCAAGCCCCGTCTATTCGTTCATTACCTGTTGTTCCAGTGAGTAGCAGCTAATGGACAAACGGTCGGGGATTGAGTAGGCATAGGCCTGCAGGTCATTAAATTCGCGAAATTTTCCAGTCCCTGGGTATATCACGAAAATGTTTTGTGCCAACATACCCTTGAAAACGCTGTAGTTTCTTGCGACATATACGATTCGATGATACACTTCTGACACAACGTAGCTGTCTGCAGACCAATAATAGGGTTCAAATATTACAATAGCCGGATTCTTATTGGCTCAGTCAAACAGGGTAACAGTTTCAAGTACAAGCTAAAGCAAGAAATCGTCTGGTAAGCTAAACGTGTGTTGAAATCCAACAAACAGTCAAGATTTTCCGCTATTAACCATCATTTATACTTACAGCCTGCCACTCACTGGGGCAGCAGCCAATTAACAAGTATTTGAGAACGGAGTAGATTAGAAGATCCGATTACTAGCCAAGAATACTGCACCGAAAAAATGGCGATTTAAATACGGCTGGATCATTTTCCTTTTTTTTTTTTATTATTACATAATAAGTCCTGATAGGAATGCTACGCAGATAATCAGTCCTGTTGGGAAAGATGCGGAAAGTTAATCAACATTCGCCAACATTTTAATTCGCAAATTCACTGTACTCAGTCATGTTGTGTGGTGCAACTAAAAGTTTCTGCTTCAGAAACGAGTACCAACGTAAATATTTAAGACCGTATTTATAGCGTGGATGCTCTTCTATAGATTTTTCTTAGTACCTCAGGTGACAGATTTCAAATCCCGGGTCTGAAATTATTCACGGGGTGGAAAATTAAACTTGGGTGTTCTCCCAAGGGTTGTGTACGTAATGCCGCTTGGATAAGCTGTCGCCTGCAGATAACTCACCTCCACCCCTATTTTACCCCTCCTCCAGTTGGATACAGCTATTAGACCGAGTACCGAGTGAGGTGACACAGCGGTAAGACAGTATGAAATCGCATTCTGGAGGGCCTGGATTAGATTCCTCGTTTACCAATTCGTGTTTAGGCTGCCCATAAGCGTTTACGGAAATGCCACTCTTATTAATCTGGTTAGAGTTTAACTTCCAACTTGTCTCGTTCTATACGTTGCCCGATAGAAGTTTACTTACGGAAAAAAAATACCGAGTTAACTCTGTCGTTACGAGCTACTGACTGCAAAGCATTCGAACTTACCATATCGTTGTCGAAAGGAAATCAGTATCACTCGAGAATGACTGGGATATACAGTAAGAAACAGTTATATTACTCGTTATTTTAACAAAATGCTCAACAATGTCAAAAACAGCAAATTTCACTTTCGCGTAAAAAACTGTGCTTATACTTAGGCAAGTTTCAACACATAATTTAGTGAAATATTTGTAGTATTTAATATATTTGAACGGTATTCATTTCTAAAGTATTCAAGGTTTCATATTTAAAACTTTATGCTATTATGCAATAAAAAATAGCATTACTTATCGGTATTTATCACTCTGATGTTACTGTAACACATACAGCTTACAATAACGAAATTGGAAATAACAATGTTTGAAGTGTGTGTGTATAATTTTTCTAGAACCTACCTAATGCCTGGAAGAAAGTATACTAATTTTCTTAACCTGTCGATCAATTTCACCACCCGTATGCGTAAATAATAATATTTTGTCTATATCTACATGTGCCACAGTAACTTCTAAAATATTTATGACTGATATCAGTAGTTAGCTCCAAAGACAGAATACGGCCAGATATATGTAGTTTCTTACAGGAAATAAATTTTCCTGTATCTTGAACGTAACGGAAACCCGAAAAATTTAGGTTTCAATACAGACCCCATTAAAATATAGAATTTTCATATTTATAGCTAAGTTATGCCTCTAAGATTACTTTAATTCATGTGCATAACCTACCACAATAATAAGTAACTTTAAACTTAATGTTGCTGTGATGTATGTTTCGTATAACATCAGCAAATTTTGGCAGTTTCGAGGGCACTTAAGTATGTTATATATTTTGATGCAATAAGGATAAACGTTTAATTGTAAAATGAATGTGAAGTGTCAGTTTGTATCATACGTAGGCTTGCAGAACATTTAGTCCTTCTTAGTAACAATCAATATATCCAGCATGCGTCCGCAGAACTGAAGCTATTATGTCTACATATAGTTCTAATTTTTAAATTTTTTCCAGTTTTCTCGCAGGAAATATGAAAAACATGTAGGAAAACCATTCGTGAGTTCAACGACACTCAAGTTAGAATCCAAAGTACTATGCATACTCGAGTCTCGTCTATTCGTTCACTGTATGCTGTTTCAGTGAGTAGGAACTAAGTGACACATTGTCTAGGCTTGAGTATGCATGGTACAATGGATTCTAACACGCAGATTGTTCAGCAAGCAAAATATTCCTTTCCTTGTCCATAAGGATTCGTCGATTTTTATCGACATCATTCATTATTCTTTAACCTGTAAATTAAAAGATATAAACCAGTGGAATCAACTCACATCAAGCGGGTCGAGTGTGACATTGCGGTCCGCCAACACGACACAAAATGGAAACTTATAAATAAATCTTGTAATTTTTCGGCTTAATTTTTTTTGGATGCCAATCTCGTAAGAAACACATTGTCATTATACATTATTAGATTTCTGTTGGCTTGCGGCCCGTAAAACTTTCCCTGGGAAACAAATGGGCCTTCAGTCTGAAATGAACGAAGACTATTTGTATAAAACACACAAACATGGACATAAATATACATTTTGTAAGTTTCCTGTGTAAGTGCATTCAAATTCACATATTAAATTAAAAAAAAAATCACACATTAATGCTTATTTCGGGATTTTCCCGAACGTCAAACTTAGATTATATAAACAATTTTACCTATCAGACATACGACATGCCGATAGAAATTTCTAGCCCACAGCAAAGCTAAGGGTCGAATGTGTTTAACTTCGTATTTGTCAATTTCATGAAATTTAGTTACATAAATTACCACGATACATGATTTAGTATACTAACATTACGAAGGAATTGGATGTTTTCTATTTTTTTGTATAGAATAAACATGGACAAATACTAAATACGCCAGAGGACTCCAGTTGGTTTACGAACAATTATTTACTACGTTATTACTTAACAATAACTCAGTTATGCTGGTCGTATTAAATATCAAGTGTGAATCCAATGTAATGTAATGTATAAAGTTTTTCCTCGGTTGCAAAAATTCAATAATTATTGATGTGCGTACGATAATACGAAAAAAAAAAAAAAAAAAAAAAAAAAAAAGGATTTAAACGGCTCTAAATTACTAAATAAAAGCGTTCTTCACAGATGTTCAGTTAACTATAGCCATTCCCGTATTCCGCTACTCAATCAAAACCGTCAGACGACAAAATGACCTCAAAATAGTAAAGTACTGAATAATCGTGTATTAAAAATTAATGGCTGCGTACTAATTTATTCAGTGCATGATATACACTAAATTAAAGTTTATACACGAAACATTTGTTAAATACGAGTACCTCAGTTCAAAGGGGCATCTTTGTCATTGTTTCAATGCAACGCAATTCTTGTTTATCCTTAACCAGCAAAATAAATAAATAAAAACAATTTGAACCCACATTTTACATACAACAGGTGGATAGGTTTGATAGTAGACCAGTATTGTTCAACATATATAAAATATATAACTGATTGAAATATTTATTTCCTTTGTCTGCTCTATGTAGAAAAAATTGAAGAGATATTGACTTCCAGCTAGTTAGAGTGATTTTCCAGTCGATAGTTATGTTCACGTCAAGTGTGGAATAGTAAACGTGTAAAAACTTATTTGTAACTTTACCGTTGTACATTTTCCCCACACATGTTAGCGGTCCTATACATGCTTTTCTTTTTAGAAAATAGTTAAATGTTTGCAGTCGTTACCATTTTTGTATAGCAACAATGCTAAACTCTCGCTCTGTTTACAATCTCAAGTAAAGGAAGTGTCCCATACTGTCATGGATAAAAAGCTTCTCATACTGTGTAGGACGTTTTTATAGTGTAATTAATGTCGGAGATTCAGACTCTAGAGAGCGCATAATCCCGCTTTTGTGATATTTGACTCGACCCCGCGCTCCTGTACAAGACTCGTGTCTGAGCCTGAGGCTGCACGAGATGGCGGTTACGAAACACACACACACACACACACACAAACGTAATTCCCATGACATTACTTAGGCGCCGACTTGATGGGTGCGGCGGCAACGCTTGAGAAACACTTCAACGGCCATGACGAAATATTTTGGCACCGTGAAGGGAAGCGTGAACAAAAAACACACTGCGACCGGACAGTAACAGATGGCACGAAATAAATTCCCCTGGCGTTGTAGCTTTGTAGCGTTAACTCGTCGCAACCTTCAGGTGAAAAGTGGCACATATACCACCAACACATCCAGCCTACTGTGGTTTCATGGCATGGAAGCTTAACAGTGGCGGCTCGAGGGTTGTTGATCTACTGGCTACTTGTTGTGTTTTGTCACGAAAAGATTTTGCCCCACTTTGTTCCAGTGTCTCTCGTGCACTTCGGTAGCTGTGCTTCATGGTTATTGGCAGCGCACGCCTTTGTTCAGACACGTTTCTCATTTGACTGCACCAATCAGAATAAGATTATTGTGACTCCTTACGTCTGTAATTTGCCAAGGCAAGTGAGAGTAAAATTATCCAATTACAGGCGATGTAGCAGACATGTAGACGTGCACATGACGCATCGAAACCCAAATCGTGGCGCTAGTTATGAGCGGTCAGTAATAAGCGGCACCTACATACCAGCTGTAGCGACAACTAGCGCACAACCCTGCACAGTCTCTGCAACTTGTGCACTACCTGGCAACAACCTACGAACCGCCACTGAAGTATAGAACGCCGAGGGCAACACTAATAACACAGAATATTGAGGAATACAGAAGTGAAATAGTCGGCAGAACGGTGAACTCAGTCACACACGCCAACAAAATGGCTTTCCTGGCCAGCAACACGGTGCAAACACCAACTGCCAATCAGGGTAAGGCAGCTGCTCTGATAGGAGGCATCCAGGCCAATAGGAAACCCGTGGTAACGTGCAGGAGCCAAACAGACACGGGGCTGGTATCAACAGACACCAGCAGCCAATAAGCAGCGAAGTTTTCCCGTATCAAATGAGCCGCCGCGTTATTTCGCGCCTGTATTACTGTTTAGCCTGTGCTAATATATTCTGCCCGTGCGGAAGCGATAAGGTTGACACAGCACGGGCATCACGCCTTCCCTTAGCCTCTAGGCACAAGTCACAGAACTAGCGTAGTCTTCTCGCTGACAACACGCCTGTATGAGACTTTCAATGACGACTCTATTATTTTATGACGCATTATTAAAGACACCTTCTCTCCCTTCGCTCTAACCTGATTTCTGAAGTAAACAAATAACATCATATCATTGCACTTGACTAGCTTCTAATTGGCTCAATTTGTGCAGCGCGCCGACGTACTATTTCCAACCGACAATATTGTGTACAGCAGGTATAATAGAAAACAACAACGCGCCATCTATCAAAACAATATTGTGTGAAAATTTTGTACATGTTATCGACATACAAAAACAAAAACTACATAGAAACGTGAAAAAAATTCTGACTTCATGTGCAATTACCATATATTTCAAAATTCTATTGTAATTATCAAGCCATGACTAAAGATCGTTTTCAAATATTCTGGTACTGACGTAACGAAAATTTGGTACTCTATGCAGAAATAGTCTTCAACAAAACGAGTGATTAAACTTACTGTAAAGTTATCTTGGTTGTACTTCGCTTGGGAAACATCACATTTGGTAAATCACCAAACAATCTGTCGATGTCACGTCACGTATTCGTTTGTTTTCTGAATAATGTTATGTGAGATTTATATTTATGTCTTATAAACATCACTGCAGTTTGTGTAATAATGAAGATACAGGCCTATATCAAAATTTCTAAAACCATGCAACACATTTTCACTGTTCACGTCCAACGTCACATAACCTAATCCGCAAGTCTATGGACCATGTAAACATTACAGACACAAAGACGGAACGAAATATGTCAAGGAATTTTGGTGCGGATGAACTGGACCGGAAAATTTGATATACGGAAAAACCATTCGCAGTAGCCACAACATTGGCGTGTTAATGTTAAAAACATTTAGAGAAAATAAAATATTAAATTTGTTTGTGATATTTCCGACTTATTTTTACAGTGGCAATTTATTACTGAACTAAATGTTTGGTATTTTCAGAGTATCATACATCTCTAAATACTGGCAAGTGTGCCATTAAACTCGTACGATTAAAAGTGCGTCAGTCGTTACATAACTCGTGAAACAACTGTACGGACGTTTCGTCCACCAACAATAATTATAGTAATAAACATATAGTGTCGTAGATTGTGTCTGTTAACATTATATATGTGTTAATAAAACTTTATTATTAGATCATGGAATGGTATATTTATATGTACACGACAGATAACAAAGATCTATTTCTTATGCAATATCACAGTGTACGGCGGTCGGCAGCCAATGAACATGCTTGTTTATAACTTGCTTTGTTTATTCTAAAACTCAACTAAGAGTGAACAGAGAATATACATTTTAAACATTCCGCGCCAAGATTTAATTACCTAAAAAAGACCGCGAAAATGTCGATTTTCGCCGTTCACGGCCGCTAGAAAATATTCTTTAATGAGTAGTGGTGAACCTGAAATAGGTGCACACACGTGTAACGTTCTTTATATGTTATTCCTAAGTAGATATCATACATGTGCGATGAGCAGTTTTCTAATAATTTGCTAACGGCTGAGGCTCTGTACACCTTAAGGACGTTCAAGTGGGGAAAAATACATAATTTTATATTTTTATGAAATAGTGTTAGTTTTGTAGACATTACATGGGAGTACAATTTACTCTTACAAAAAAAATTAGCTCAGCCAGCTTTCCCATAATGGCATTTCAAAATCAAAATTTACATGTTTTTAGGTCATACACCCCCCGAAAACTAATTAACATAACGAAACTAAATAACTCACAGTGAAAGTATATGTCACTGGCTAGGGCTTTAAGTATATGAAAACCCATTAAAACAATGTCTTTTATTTTTAAAAAAATTTCTGAAATTTGAACTTTTTTTGTTAATTTTAGGATTTTTTAAAATACAAAAAAAAATACTCTATTGGATTTTTATACAACTGAAGCTCTAGCCCGTGACATGTACTTTGACTGCGATTTTTTTCGTTTCGTTATGTTGATTGGTTTTCGGAGGTCGTATGAAGTAAAAACATGCACATTTTGACTTTGAAATACTACTATGGGAAAACTGGATGAGCAAAAAAAAACTATTTAGAGGAAAATATACTTCCAATTAATGTCTATAAAACAAACACTGTTTCATACAAATATAAACTTATGATTTTTCCCCGTTATCTCTAGATATAAGTGGCCCAGCATATAGCTGCTTCTTTGTTGTTGGCTCGGCTCCCTCTAGCAGGTGTCAAATATATCTTAGGGCCAACTGCAAAAGTGTCTCTAACTTACAAGTAATTGAATTCTAGCTCGTGTCTCAAATAAAACGCGAATTATTCATGTCGCTACACACAAATGCTACAGTTGTAACCACGGCCGTAGAAGAACAGGTCTGGACACTCGCATGGAAACTTGACCCCCTTGTTGTTTGGCTGTAGTTCACCAAGTTACCGAGAATATTGTGTTTTATTGGCGCTGATGTTACGGCGGTCGGACTAAACTCCGCCCACTTCCTTTCCGCTAAGATAAACAATTTATCAAAACGTATTTTTTTATCAATTTATGAAACAATTCCTTCACTCACAAATTTAAGAAAAGGCTGCAGCAATCTTTATTTATTTTATAAATTTAACAAAAGAAAAAAATGGACGGAGTTTGAGTCCGACCGCCCGAAAACAGCGCCAAAAAGTACGACATTCTCGGTAACTTTACGAACTACAGCCAAACAACAAGGGGGTCAAGCAAAATACATTGTTAGATAGGCGAGTGTCCAGACCTGTTCTTCTACGACCGTGGTTGTAACTAACAGTTTTGTTGTCAGGGAACGTAACTTAATGCAAGTATCCAATGATACCGCACTCTAAAAGTCAACGTGTGGAGTTCAACAATTTTTCGATTTTCCATGAACCAATGTCCTTAAGGGTGTTCACGTGACCACAATACACAACTTTTAATTTGAACGACATATACGTTACTTGTGACAACATTTTCCACTTGTAAAATTTTTTAGCTGTCATAGTTTTCCCATGGCGGCATGTCAAAGTCATAATTTGCAAAGTTACGAGAACATATATATATATATATATATATATATATATATATATATATATATATATATATATATATATATATATATATAAGAAAAACCAAGTGACTTACTCGAATGAAATTAACATTATTTACACTGGAAATAGATATTATCGACAATATGCTAAAATGTTTAAAAACACACAACAAAGCCCTTTTGTGGGTTTTAAAAATTGCCATATGTGAAGTAAATTGTCATCGCTTTCAGATTGTTTTTTAAAAAGTACAAAGGACTTTCATTGTGTGTTTCTAAATCGTTTAGCATATTGCCCATAATATCTCATTTCAGTATAAATTACTTCATTCTAATAAGTCACTTGGTTTTTGTTATTTCTATGTTCGCGTAACTTGCAAATTTTAACTTTGTCATGTCGCTATGGGAAAACTACGAGAGTTAGAAAAGTGTTACGAGAGGAAAATACAGTGACATGTAACATACATAAAAGTAACACTATGTCGCCCAAATATAAAATTCTACGTTTTCCCACGTGAACGCACTTAAGTCACTAAAACAAACTGGTGCAGAAAGTTTTTCGCCAAAACTACAAATCTCTACATACACTGTAATACAGGCTAAACGGCGCTCAGTTTGGACACTAAGGATTTTAAAATAATACTTTTTGGAGGCTGTTTTCCGTCATGTATATGTAGCGTTATTATCGCATCAGACCTCAGAATTCACTGCAGTATACGAACTTTCCGCGAAAAGAATTTGGCCCCAATTTGTTTCAATGTTTTATGCGCACATCTGTAGTTCTGTTTCATAGTCAGTGACTGGATGTTTTATCTATCACGTGTCTTGGGGTTCTACCTAAAAATAACATACACGTTGTGCCGCAGTAACCTTACTGTGATTGGCTCAGTCAAATGAGAGACGTCACGTCTGCCAATAACCAAGAAGCAAAACTGCAAATGTGAACGTAAGTCATTGAAACAAACTGGGGCGAAATGTTTATTGCCCTAAGTATACATATTCGAATACAATTTGTGAAGTTATTAGCTCCTGGCGATGTTACTCGTGCGTGACCACGTTACCACAGACTAAATAGTAATACAGACGTGCAATGAAGTGGCGGCTCATTTGATACGGGCCAGCTTCACCGCATATTGGCTGCCCGAGGCTGTTGATATAGGCCATTCACAATAAAGTGAGCCCTGCATAATTTTTTGTTTCGGCCGTTTTGCAGTCATCTTTACTACTTTAATATGAAAATTTCGGTGTAAATAAAAACCAGCGTAAACGTTACAATACTCTCAAAAGTTAACATCTATTGACGCAATAAAACATGTATTTAATTAATTACAAGTTCTACTGACTGGTCAGTTTATAGTGAACAGCCTATACCAGCCCCGTGTATGTTTAGCAACTGCACGTTACGGTAAGTTTCCTATTATCTTGGCTGCCCGCAAGCAGTGCAGTCGACTTTCACAACTGGCCTTTGACTTATTTGACACCTCTTGGAAGTATCTGAGACAAAAATGGAATTGTAACTAATGCACACTTATATCACTTTAACAGCAAGCAGTAAATGAGCACCTGCTGTCTGCTTAGTTCACAAATATTCTTGCAGGCTAGCCTACAGGTCGGTGAACCCGCGAATTTTTCCCGTCTCTAGTTACACTATAACGATGACCCTTGAGAATAAAGTGATAAAAAAAAAAATAATCAACTCGTGTACGCCAAGCAATTTGTGTTTCATACAAAACTGGCTTACGACCACACTCGGTAGTTAACAGTGATTATGAAAATATTTTTCTTTCTTTTAAAAGCAACACAATTTACAGTGAAGAATCTCTACACCGTTTTATCACAAATGTGTGATAAAGTGTACGTATATTTTTGGTAGCAGAAAACCATAAAATTTTGCGTATTTTTTTAGCCACAATATCACAATTTTTGTTACGAAAATATGGCAAAGCAAGCAAAATAATATTTTGAGAACGTATGGTGCATTATTTCGCAAAACGCCTACATTGTGCATAGTATGTCTGCTCTTAGTACTGCATATTATTTTTCTCAGCATTCCGTTAAAAGGTTTTTATAATTTTAGCACCAGTGTGATAAAAAACTACTTACCATGGCCTTATGTTTTGCTGCAGGTACGGACAGACGTTGAAAAATAAAAATAGCAAACATCAAAATTATACTCAAGAGACTACGTTGATACGACAATATGGACGGAAACCAACCACTAAGGGCCCGGTTACCGCAATTTTCATCACCATGCTCTTTTTATAGCTGTACCAGTTATTTACTTTTTTCGTTGTTTTAGACACAAAATGTGACTACATTTTCCTCTTATAGAAAAGTTTTATCTCGCATTGTTTCTGCGTAATAACTCGTTAAAGCCAACTCACTTACCAAACTGAAAAAAAAAAATCACAGTGAATAACGATGTTGTAGGCTACAAATCCAGCTATGTTAAACCAAAAAATAAAATAGTTTTGTTTTTTTAAAAAAATATTGAATTATTTAAATTTTATTTTAAATTTCAGCATTATTATTTAAATACAAAAACATTATTATTTATTTTTATGTACGTAACATTGTAGCTTGCAGCATCTTTATCCACTGTGGACCTTTTTAGTTTGGTATATCAGTTGGTTTTAGTGTAGTCGTTAAAACGGAAACATGCAAATTTCGACTTTAACAAGTCATTACGCGAAAACTATGCGAGATAGAAAAATTTCATAAGAGCCAAATTTAGTCACATTTTGTGTCTAAAATAAGAAAAAAAAACCTAGTACAAATGAAAAATAAAAACACGATAATGAAAATTGCGGTAGACCACGCCCTTAAAATACGTTCTTGCAACGTTGTATTCTAATTAGTGCTGTTTCATCGCGTCATTATGTTTGTTATGTGGTGTAACGTTAGGAAGTACAGGTTTGCGTAAAATACTCACTGAGTAAATATTCTGGAAGCGGACTATTATGAAAAAAAGTTGCCTGTAATAATATAGGACGCGAAGAAATAGCACTAATTAGAACATTACTGTAACTATTAATCAGTAGGTAACACATATATTTAAAACACTGCTAATCAACGTTAAGTTCTCCCAGCAGAACATGCATATAAAAATCACCGGATGTTTTACAAAAAGTAACCAACCTATATGTACAACGAGGTCCATTGTGTGTAAGAAGACAGTGTGCCGGTAAATAAAATAACTTTTAAATAAAAAACTATTGGTGTATGAATCTCTAAAAAATATTTGGCATAGGCTTAACGTAGCATATGCAACGTAAGTGTACGACAAAAATTCTATATGCACGCACACGCACATTTTAGTAGACTCCACTAGCGGAATTTACTAATCAATTCTTATTAAATAAAATAATTTTAATATGCCTTACTAGCTTGTAAAATATCTGAGTAAATAATCTAGGTTGACGTAGTACGTTGGGCCATTGATGTGTCATCGTGAGTATTTCAACGCTACGTAGCAGGCACCAAATACCTGACTATGTGTGTGTTGCTACTGGCTTACGCTGAAAATCACTATCCTAATATAGGTATAGTCTGTTCACTTTAACAGAGCACTTCACACCACATATAACTAGAGACCGGAAAAATTCGTGGGCTCACTGACATGCAGGCTAGTCTTCAAGAATATATTCACACTCTATAAGAAACATCATCTAGCTGCTCGCTGACACAGTGGTATGGGCCTGCATTTAGTTACATTTCTATTATTGGCTCAGCGACTTGCACAAGGTGACAAATAAGTTAACGACCAATTGTGAAAGTGATACGAACTTACAGTTGCTCGAATTATAGCTTGTGCCTAAAATAAAACGTGAATTTTTCAGGTCCCTACATATAATAAAAAAAAAAATGTTATTTTTTTTTTGAGACCAAAGATATTAAGTTTTGAGAGTGGTGGAACGTTTGAATTGGTTTTTAGCCTCAATGAAGTTTTCATATTAAAAATAGTAAAGAAGGTTGAAAATGGTTAAAATAAAAATGTAAGCAGTGTTTACATTATCGTGAACAGTCTGTTGACTAGGGCCACTGTTTTGTCACGGGAATAGTTGCTGCTAGGTTTCGGTTCTGCAGTGTTTACATTTCTGACGTTCTTTAGTTATAAGTAGAGGCCCGTAGATTTCGCGAATTCATTTGAGAAGACGTTAGATTCCGAACTCCTGCACGCGTTTATTATTTTCGTGATTGGGTCCCTGTTTCTGAAACTCTTCCTTGTGCACTGTGAACCAACAGCATGTCTGTATGAAAACACTCACTGATCGCCCCGCTACATTGTCACATGTACAACTATGTCCACTCACTGGAGCAGCAGACAATGTACAAGTAGCTGAGGACAGAGTGTACACAGGACTGTGCAGCCTAGCCTCCTGGTCGTTGAACCCGCGACATTTCCGGGTCTCTAGTTATAAGAGTGTACCGTATGCACTGTAGACAGATGCGTAGCAAGAATTTGTATATGGAAGGTTCCAACATCGAAATATGATTAAGGTACTCCAAACACCCAATTAAGAGTATTGGTGAAGGGAGGGGGTCCCAGGTATTTCCCACGGGAAACATTCGATTGTGCTATATAAGAGTGTGTGGTAGATAAATTAACGCTAAAAACATCAATTTATTTCTACGCTTTTTTCGAAGCCAATAAGGATAAAACAAAGGTTTCAAATTTCTTGTACCTTTCACGTCAACCTCTAAGTTTACGAAAATCTGTAAACCGTGTCTGTTAATTTGGAGATCAGTCACATATCGTAGTGTGCTAAATTGCACACCTGATGAGACTATGAGACGTAGAACTCTCTGAAGTGGAAACGAACATGATATTACAATACGAGACAGGAAGACCAGCGACCTTCCAATCCCCTGTCCGTATTTGGGAACTTCAACTTCGGAAACCACCCCCGTTAGAGGTGAGAATCGGTCGGAGACCAATAGCGGGTATCTGTCATGTTCAAGAGTGCGTCTTTAGGACGTGTGAGCTCCGCACGATACACCACCCGCTACGGTGGGAATATAGCAATTGGAAATCCCAATTCGTATCCTAAACCGTAAGGCCTGTCCAAGGATAAGAATGACGTACTCGTGTTTCGATCTTCTTGGATCTCTTCAGGTAAGGGTAGGTTGCAGATTTCAGCAACCACCTTGCGACACTGTTTACAGATTTTCGTAAACTTAGAGGTTGACGTGAAAGGTACAAGAAATTTGAAACCTTCGATTACATACCGTCAAGAAACACAGTTTAAAAAGGATAAAACACTCAATGACAATCCTAGATAATGGAATTTGCCAACTATATGAGCAAATTTTTATCCAGAATTACTAATTAGTTACGCGTGATCTATTGCGCCGCAGTTAAATGCACGAGGTTCCGGCGTCAGAGATTGTGCCTCAGAAGTTCGCAACACTGGAATCAATCTTGTTTAAAACGTTAGCTAAAACTACTGTCTAGGATTGCTTTTGTTGAATTTTCGCTAATTGGCTTCAAGAAACCTACAGTTACAGATTAATGCCTTTAGCGTTGAATTATGTACCACGCCCTCTTAAGGCGGCCGCCTGGCTGGCGCTCGAACTGCGTGCAGCGTGTTCGGAGTTGCATTTTTTCTCAGAGACCAGTAAACGTGCTTCCACAATGCTTATCTACGAAAAGAAAACACACTTCAGACAACTTGTGAATGTGACTTTCAAGACACCACGCACTTTGGAAGTATTATTTTAAAGCCTTTAAACTTGGCTAAAATTGCCTTTTTCACGCTGTTGTTTCTCAATATATATGTAACGGATTTGTTTTAGATTGAAGTCTACAAGTACATTGGACTTTGCTACAGGGACGCGTTCAATGAAATGATATGGTCACCGCTTAAAGTCCCACAGTAAAAACGTTACGGCGGGAAAACTGCGCGCGCGTTAACGACTTCGGCCGTAGAGGCTATATGACAATACATGTGCCGGCCGACGTCGCTCGTAGCGCCTCATCGATTCTTGCCTCACACACAAACACACCTTTCACTAGGCGGCCGCCTTAAGCACTTTTCATATCAAAACTATGGCTAAACCGTTGGCAAGGTTATAATAGTAAAGTTACTCGAAAAAAGATACAGCTGTTAAGGAATTTGAAAGCTAAACGTGTTTGAATAAATGCTCTAAGGCAATAATATTACGATAGAATACAAATTTAGTCAGACATACACGTAAGTCAGTAATGAAATATATTGTGGGGGGGGAGGGTTCAATTTATTTAACAAAACGTAAAAATAAAGTGTATGACTACCACCTTCTCCCAGCTGACATCTTCCGCTGTGTTACCAAAAGAGTGGCGTTTGGTGAAGCCGATATTTGTTCTAACTGCACCTGTTTATTTCCTCGCTAACAGATTAGCCTTAGTAATTCAGTGGATGTCAAGCTACCGTGTTTAATGTGTAGATACCTAAAAAATTCACGTTTTTTGGGGTACAAGTTAGATTTCAGACAACTGTAAGTTCGTGTCGGTTTCGAACTGGTCCCTGACTTACGTAACGCCTCCTACAGGGCGCCGAGCCAACAATAAGCAACTAATGCATATTTAATCATGCCGGACCACAGTGTCAGCGAGCAGCCAATGAGCTGCTGCTGTGTACTTGAGTACACTGATATTCTTGGAGGCTAGTCTGCAAGCCAGCAAAACCCGCGAATTATTATTATTATTTTTTACTGGTATATAATAACTAGAGACCTGAAAATTTCGCGTTTTCTTTTAGGCGCAAGCTAGAGTTCAAGCTACTATAGGTCTGCATCACGTTCACAATTGACCGTTGACTTACTCGACACTTCCTGGAAGTAGATGAGCCAATAATAAACCTGTAGCTGAATACAGGCCCATTTCACTGTGTCAGCGAGCAGCTAATAAACACCTGCTGTCTGCTCGGTTTCACAAATTTATAAGAAGCTAGCTTACGGGTCAGTGAACCTGCGAATTATTCCGGCCTCTACTAATAACGGGCACCCCGCAGCTGGATCGTGAGTGGCCGCATTATGTCGGAATCACAATGGCGCGACAGAAGCGACGCGACTGAAATTAACTTGTCAGCCAAACAGCGTCGAGGCGGGAGCGCTGACTTCATAGAAACCTAGCCGCTGATTGGCGGGCATATTTTGTTTTTTCGCATCGCGGTGTTTCGCGTCGCTTTGTCGCTCCGCTGTGTTTCCAGCATTACGTTCAGTTTGCCTTAGCTCAGATGTGCTTGCACCGACACTATACAGTACTGTAAAAACCACCAACTTGTCTTGAAACTGCTCATCACACAATACCGAAGTATGTTAAGTTATTAATATTTTACTATTTATTTGGTGTTAAAAAAAGGGGGGTGGCTGTCCAATCCCCCCCCCCCAACCCATGGCAACACCGCTGACTGAAGAGTTCTGACACGACGCTCCACAACTGAACTTAGGCAAACGTTTGTGATTAGTCTGTTAATAGTTAAATCATTTCAAATAAGTACAGGCGAATCGTATGGAGCGAAACTTGCTGCATTGTTTTGTAAAATACGTTACCGCAAACATATGTTGCACTTTTTTAATCTCTCTACTGATACTCGTAAGAGACTTGGTGCCGCGGTGGCCGAATGGTCAGACCATTCGCCTCCCACCTAGGCGATCCAGGTTCGATCCCCGGATTTTCGCATGTGGGAATTGCGCCAGACGATGCCGTTGATCGGCGAGTTTTCTCAGGAATCTCCCGTTTCCCCCGCTCCTTCATTCCGCCCGGCCGAAAATGTTTATTACTGTGTAATGAAAGAGGTAGAAAATGTACTCATCTATCATCATATAGATATCTACCAGACCACAGGTGTTTCAAAACGTTAGGTGTTTTTTTAAGCATCGCATCACAAATATTTCTTAACCGCAGAAGTATACGGCGCAAAGGACGATGTCCATCACGAGATGCTTGATTATACGAAGACAAATGATACACGGAAGAAATGACTAATAACACAAACACGAGAATTGATGAACGCGAGAGGCAAAGTCAAGTCATAAACACTCCGGACAAGGTCAAATCCTAACTCTCACAAGAAGCAGGTAATGACTTGAAGATTTCATCGCGCGTTATGGAGTGGAGAGAGATGATGAATAATGCGACATCTTCAAAACAAAAACAACTCGCATCTTCCGCAAAACGAAAGTGGCGGCGCAGGAGATGAAGAACAGTGGTGTAAACGCAAGTGTCTCGAATATTGCAGAAATACAGCAAATACTGAAACATGCAAGCGTCTGGGAGGACACGACGGTGTAGGAGTAAAGCCTACCTATCCATAATTCAGCCCCGAATTCCGTACCTAATTCAGTACAAGTAGTGCTGCGACAGTGTGTACCGCAACTATGCCGGTTCCGGACAGAATTCCGTACTTAATTTCACAGATAGAGCCCGTCCTATTTTTCATTGTAGTGTATGTTCACACGCATGCGCTAAACACAGTTTCAGTCACCGCACATGTCAAGTACGCAAGTAGGGTTGCCAATATGCTTTTAATAGAAATACAATTCTTGTTTCCTAACCTAAACTGAACACACGACCGATGGATGTTTTATAACCTAAATAATACAAGATAATTTCACTTATTTGGCAACTACGAGCAAGCCTTGTTATCAATAATTTGTGGAGAACATAACAGCCAACATCACAAATATATTTATCTCATTTATGTACCGAAAAATACAAGTCAATAGTGATAGTGTGTACACAATACAGACGTTTTGCAACAGAATTCAGTTATGAAATCTCAGTCGAAGTTTATGAACATAAATAAGTAACGAATTGAGTGTCTCTATGTACTACTCTAAACGAAGACATCCACTAATAAACACCCTGAAAAAAAAATTAAGAACAAATAAAAACTAAAATCCCTTGCACGGTTCAAACTTGTGACTTTACGCTTTCTATAATTTCGCCAACTGTCCATACATAAAGCATACTTAAATAATAAATTACTGTTTAAATATTACCAAAACCCTTCTATGAAATGGAAATATTTCAGATATCAATTACAACGAAAGCAACAAATCGCTTTATCTATATACTTGGAAATAAGCCAGAGTCATAAAAAAAGTATCACACTTGTAAATACGATGCAAATAAAAATAATGACATATACTGTCGTAATTTTCAGTTCAATTAAATCTGCTTCAATAACGCTCGTGTATTTTTGCCCAGAAAAAAACTACTTTTATTAAATAAATCCCAGAACAGAATACTAAAACAACACTAAGAAATAAACAGCTTCTATAAAAAGTCAACTAACTTATATTTTTACGAGTTTTCGGAAACGGCCCATCTTGACTACAGCGAAACGTTAGTGAATTACACCAGAGATGAGAGAAAAGTACAGATGGAACATTAGAAGCCTATATTGAGGCCGCGCTGACTTTGTTTAGTCAGGTTGCAATGTGGCGGAGTACACTCAGCTGTGTCTGTATATTTATTGAGAAAAGATGTTACGGTTGGCCAACATAGCCGCATTATACACGTTGCTACGATAATAAACAACGTTTTTCAGTTACCAACATGGCGGTCGATTTCCGGCGGGGTCGGTCCCCGGATTATCGCATGTGGGAATCGTGCCGGACGATGCCGCTGGTCGGCGGGTTTTCTCGGGGATCTCCCGTTTCCCCCGCCCCTTCATTCCGGCGCTGCTCCATACTCACCTCATGTCTCCCCTCACCAACACTAAAGACCTAGATGTTGAGCGCTAGCCAAAGTCTCTTACTCACTCTCCAATATGGCGGATGGGCTCCTCCCCCTTCCATTTCAAGGCCTCATACCCCTTGCCATACGGCATACAATAAGCTCCATCAGTATGTTTCTCTAATCTCTGAATTACACAGATTCATCTCGCTGCAACCTAGATATTTCAGTTCTATATACTCAAAGACAAAAACCGACTAGCCATTTGCTTCTAACCGTACAAGCGGATAGCATTCCATAGCGCTACTAATTAGTTACTTATTTATATGACTAGGAAACATTCGCGATTTTAATTACCTACATGCTAGAATACAATGTCCTATGCATACTCAAGTCCCGTCCATTCGTTCATTGTCTGCTGTCTGAAGGAGTATCAGGTAATAGACAAATGGTAGGACTTCGGTGTACACAGGATAATGGATTCTAGCATGTTGGTCGTTGAATTAATATTCCTAGCCCTACTTATTCACTACTGGCTTGCAGTAGTCAATGACGCATCATAAGAACCGTCGTACAAATCCAGAAGTAACATTGAAGTATTATAGCTAGAGACATGCAAAATTCGCGTTACCATTTGGTAGCAGACTAAACTTCACTTTCCTATACATAACAGAGCATAATCTGCGATTCGATTGGTCACGAACTTTTATGTTTTGTCATTTACGCGTGTTATGTCAATGCAGATATTGGCCTCTCTACCGTGTAAGCATTCTCCGCGGCAAGTCACGACAATATCGGCCAGCGGGAGGCGTCGAACGAGCCTATAGTCACTTGGAGTCTAGTCAGCTATCAGAAAATAACGCGAATTTTGCATGTCTCTAATTATAGCTAAAGATGATGGTTTATCCCGGGAAAACTTGACCGTTTGCTGGGTTTCAAAGTACGTCCAGCTTATTACAAGCTCACAGGATTTCCCCAGAACGTGGAGCTGTTAGGTACCCTATTTGACTGAGCCAGTAAGAATCTCGCTAATGTACTATTTAATGCCTGTTGTTGGTCTGCAGACAGCTACGGAGTGTCAGACGTGTATCACTTAATCATACATGTGGCGAGAAACTACAGTGTCTTCAAAGGCATGTTGGCACAAAAATTTCCACGATGAACCATAATCACAAATTACATGTTCTTGGAGTTCAACCTAAATTACATACTCTAAAAATAGTTTGCAAATTTGTCACAGGTGCGTATAGGAGCGCTAAGAAAGTAGGTAGGCTATGACATAATTATTTCCCAGACATCCATGGTAGCATTAGTAAACTTTTTTTTTTATAAAACAGTCGAATGTGCACTTATGTTACCAGACATGTACTGTAGCAAATGTAAAAGTTTGCATGATTACAAGGCGGAAGTACGATAACCGTCCCATTCTGCGTTTAGGTAATTTACTTCGTAAATATTTTAGTAAGTTTTTTTACAGTTTACCCGCAAAATTCAGGTAAAATTTTTTTAAGTTCGTCGTTTTTTGTACAACTTTAAGTCAAACGAGTTTGACTTTAACTTTTGCCACATGGGTTGCGTATTGTTCCATAAGAATTTACGTGTTGATAACTATCGTAACGTTAAGTCAATTACTAAAGAGATTTAATGCGTTTTGAACCTTAAGAGCGCGTGGTAGATAAATAAACACTGAATACATTAATTGATTTCTATGCTTTTTTCTAAGCCAATATGGATAAAGTACTCAATGACAATCCTAGATAATGGCATTTGCCAACTTTATGAGTAAATATTTATCCAGAATTATTAATTCGTTACGCGTGATCTCTTCCGCCGCAGTTAAATGCACGAGGTTCCGGGGTCAGAGATTGTGTCTCAGAAGTTCGTAACACTGGAAACAATTTTGTTTAAAACGTTGGCTAAAACTATTGTCTAGGATTGCTATTGTTTAGTTTTCGCGAATTGGCTGCAAGAAACCTACAGTTATAGATTAATGCTTTTAGCGTTCAATTATGTACCACGCCCTCTTAAGGTGGCTCCCTACCTAGTCTTGAAATGTGTTGCAGCGAGTTGAGTGTGTATTTTTTGTGACGAAACTACTTAACGTGTTGTACACGTGTATATATCGATAAATAACACACACTTAAAACGATGACTCTATAAGTTGAAAACTTTAATAGGCTTACTTAAAACTTGTTTTTTTCTGCATTAAACGCCTAAAAAAGGCTTTTTCAGCCTGTCGTACTTGTGAAAATACCAACAGGTATTCGAATAACTAAAAATCAGAAGCATTTGCTGGACTTTGAATCGTACTTTCCACAGATAAAATAATTTGGTCACCGCTGGAAGTCCTATAGATACGAGAATACTAGTATTCCACAGCAGACTAGTTGACAGACTTGCACGTAGAGGAGACACAGTATTACATACGCCAGTCAACGGCGCTCTTAAAGCTTCATAGATTTGTGCCTCACATACACAAACAAACTCTATCAAGGGAGCCATCTTAAGGGGGAGTATTAGACAATTGTATTATATTTCCAGTTTTTGAGCCACAACGTTTATTCAAATTGTATTGTCAAAATTTTCTCTTCGGCAAAGCATAATATATATATTATTGGAATTTTTTTTACATAAATAATAACGACATTTTCAGTAATTTGTCATGCAGCATCATTGCAAGATAATTGTAGGTTAACTTTCAAGACTTCTCTTGCAATAATTCCGCACGACAATTTAATAAAATATGTCATTATTATTAATGTCAAGCAGTTTACCAAGAATATATCCTACGCTTTGTCGAAGAGACAATTTTGATAATACAATTTGAATAAATGTTATGGCTAAAAAACTTAAAATACAATAACATTGTCTAACACTCCCCCTTAAGACGGTGAAAATATAGGGGGTTTACACAATTATAAACTTTAGCATTAAGACTTGAGCAGTAGAAATTAGAATGTTTTCTATCACATTGATTTAAACCGAAGCAGAAACAATTTAACTGTTACTATTTACAACTTAAGTCTAACAGTGGAAACCTTAAGACTGACCATCACAGACGTCTGTGTTTTCATGATACCGTTCACCCGATAGTCGTCACATTGCTTTAACATATAAAACGCATTTCAAAAAGGATATTTTTAAGGCAAATAAATGTAGTTTGCCATGTAATTCAAGTTTCAATTACGTTTAAATATCTAGCAATCAATAATTCCTCATTATTTTAACCAACGTTTTCTAAGTATAAGAGTCATATACAGCTGCCGCATGAAGTGTGTTACAGCGTGTTAGGAGTACGTTTTTGAAGAAATATTGCTTAACATGTGTTCGATATATATACGTACGAAAAGAAAACACTTTTAACACTAGGCTTACCAAACAGTCATTTTGACCTTTATTCTTTTTTGTTTTGGATAGTTCTTACATTTTCAAAATTTTTCTGGGAATGAAATTTCATGACTTTTAACAATTTTTTATGCACTTTCCATTGATATGCACACATCTGCTTTCAAGGCATTATTTTTATGTTTTTTTCATATGGTACTCCTAGTCTTACCAAGCAGTCACTTTGACTGCCCTGCAGAAATAAAATTCAAAGATTGTATAACTGCTCGTTTTTAATTTTGACAGAGTTTATTTCTTCCTTGATGCATGTTTTAGTAAATTTATGTCACTGGTATCCATTGTGAAAAATAATCGCTATTCTAAAAATGAATTGGTTTCAATAATCTGCCGCAATTTATTTTGCTTCTGTACCGACATTTCAATGGATTGTCTTCTTGTGGCTGGTCACTATGACATATTCAAAGTACTCTGGGGATTGTCATTTCATCAAGGATAGCAGACAGTTATCTCTGGTACTGGCAGGCAGCTGTAACATTTCCTGAGCGATAAGATAAAATGTGATGAGTCAACAGTTGTGATTGAAGCTGTAGCTTCCAGTGTGTGCCTCGATGCGTTCCGGACAACATGGCATGACGAAAAGGGCTCACCGAAGCAGAGATGTACGAGTACCTTCAGCACCTGCAAGATAGATCGCCATCACAATCGTAAGAAGATGATCCAGAATCAGACAGCAGTAAGAGTGATAAGGATTATATTCCTACTGCTGCAGATGAGAGTGATTCGAGCATCGATTGTACTGGTTTTGAAAGGAGAGGAAATGTTCCTGTTGCAACACATTCAACCAGTGATGGCCGACACATTTCCAAAAAAATGCATTTTCGAAGATCTGAGCAGGACCAGGAAACAACCACTATTCAGCAATGCACTGTTTCTGATTTGCATAGTACGTATTTTTACAAGTCCATTAGAATTTATATTTCGTATTTTAGTTTACGATTCATGTATTCTACCAGTTATGGCTTATTTTTTTTAGGCGAAGCAAGCGACATCACGGGATTAGGATTTTCAACTGAACCCGGCTGCAGTCGTTCTTCAGGTGCTGCACCTTCACCTTCTAGTCGGAGAGCATCTTCTCACAGAGGTAGAGGTCGTGCACAGCGGCGTGGACAACCACACCCAAGTGGCAGTACCATCACTAGTTGGTGACGAGTTGGCTGCAGATGGTACGGTGTGGAGTCGCATCACGCCAGGCAATAACCCAAGTAGGCGAAATGATCACAATATTTTCCGAGAGGTGTCTGGACCTACAGGACACGCAAAGCGCAATATTGAGAATAGCTCACCAGCTAGTGCATGGCGCCTTTTCATAAACGAACCAATGATGCATCAAATAAAAAATGCAGAGAGCAGGCAGCACGTTCTGTGCTAAAAGATAGTAACAGGGCCTTATCATTTGACGAACTGGAAGCATTCATAGCAATGTTTTATGCACGTGGTGCATATGGTGCGAACACAATCCATGTTCTTCAGCTGTGGTCTCGCGAATGGGGACCACCTTTATTTACTACTAGCAGTCCCCCGCGGCTTTGCTCGCGAGTATTATTCGAAACTGATAATATTTACTTTAATTGAAAAACCTCTTTGTACACAATATTGGTACTTCAGTCATCAAGTGTTAGAATGTTCAAGCGGCTAGTTGAACTAATTCTGCAGCAGGATAAGTAGCTATAGCTGTCCACGCGAAAAGCAGTCTTAAGTTTGTCCCTGCCACTAACAGCGACTTCGCCTGGGCCTTAATTATAGCCCTGCCTATTTGATGTTGTGGGGTGATTACAGACACCTAAGGTAAGAGGTTAATCGAATGAGAAACATCTGTTTACCCTGTGCACAACCATTGGTGACGGTGCCCTCAATTGTATATTTTCAAAATATTCACTTGAACTTTATTGACATTACAAAGTTTCAGAGAGTAAAGATTTCGCGGAAACGTATTTGGTGCCCCAAACCTGAGATTAGTGAGATGATATATCGTCGGTTTACTGCCAAAAGTGACAATGTCAAAATGAGATAAAATTATAAAAATGCTAGGAATATATATATATATGTTGTTCACGAACAATTGCCCAAGTTTAAAGTCTATTCGTCGTTTCGTACTGTTGTGTCACAGTATAGTAACATACCACATTTTTGTTAATATCTACAATTTATTACTGTTTTTAAACGAAATAGCATTTATGACTTAATCACTTTTGGCAGTATACCGACGATATAT
>PNEQ01135641.1:0-19424 GCA_003012365.1 Medauroidea extradentata
CCAATCACAAGTGCGCTGTCTCAGGCACCAATCACAAGTGCGCTGTCTCAGGCACCAATCACAAGTGCGCTGTCTCAGGCACCAATCACAAGTGCGCTGTCTCAGGCACCAATCACAAGTGCGCTGTCTCAGGCACCAATCACAAGTGCGCTGTCTCAGGCACCAATCACAAGTGCGCTGTCTCAGGCACCAATCACAAAGACAACGCTACAGCTGGGGTTAGACTTCCAATTTTCATATTCATTTGTTATTTGCGCATTAAACACTCACGATAACGGCCATCCATTCTTAAAGAAAGTTATTTTATTCACCTATAAAATATGAACTGATATAATATTCGTCGAATCAATTATGTTGCAACAGTACACTATGATAGCTTTGAAAATATGTTTCCGTGTTTATCAAATGGTTGTAGGAATGGTACAGTATTACTTGACCTTGTCCTTGATTTTATTACACATTTCCGTTTCCTGTTAATTCACGAAACATAATTGAAGTTATACTTTTCTGTGCACTATTATGCAGTTTAGTTTCAAACGCCTTGTTATTTTGAATCTAGTTGAGACTGTTATTATTATATAATATAGGATTCGCAAGCACAGAAATATTTTGAGTTAGTGCCGCTTTAAAGCATATATTTAGTATGGTGTATGTTTAAACGGACTATTTTTCCCGAAAATACGAGGTTATTTGTAGTAACGCAAATGTAACGACAGCAAACCGAACTCGACTCTGCGGATGTTTTCCCGAAATCGTTCCTGTGGGGATGGTTCCTTAACGTGTCTGCCTGGATGAACCTATTTGACGCTTTAGAGACCTAAAAGTGCGGATGATATAAGGACGAGTCAACACGCGCATGTTGCCTCATCCTAGCCTGTAGGCGCAAGTCACAGAACTGACGTGTAGTCTTATAGCCGACAACTAGCCTCAATGAGACATTCAGTACTGACTCTATCAATTTGTTACGTCATTTTAAAGATAAAGGTGTAGTTTTTAAGCATAAATCTTTTAAATGATTTGGCTGCACAACATTTTTAAACCTAAAGACCAAAAACACCGATTTTCATCATTTTCGGCAGCGTAAAAATAAACTTCAGGCAAACATGGAAGGCCTGGATTGGGTAAACACGTGTGTAACGTTGTTTATAAGCTATTCCTAAGCATAACTTACGAACGCTCTCGAATAATGTCGTAACGACCGAAGTCCTGTACAGCAGTCGGCGGCCTGGACAGGCGGCCATCTTAAGGCAACGATCTCTTGTTTATACTGTTTTCGTGACAGTAAAATTTTTTAAGCTTAAACGAGACCAGGTATCACAAATATGTTTGGTAGTTTTGTGTAAATGGTTTATTTGCCGTGGTAGCTGTTTTTCAAAACAAGAAATTATACGATCTCGACTAAAAAGTCACTTAAACAGAATTACGTTAATTATAACATAACTGAGGACTTAACATTCATAAGGGCTAAGTGCCAAAAGGTAAGTTTCGAGATAATGACGGAACAGTATATCGCGACAAACAAATGAACAAGGGATTATCAAAATGCGTTCAAATATTTATTTCAGTAATTAATACAAAACACTTATGAACATCAATATATATATTTTTGAACGAACTGTAATGCGTTGTTGTTACTCCAACTATCTAATTGTGCTGATGTACGGCGCGCATTAATCTCACTAGGAGATAGCACTTTAGGTATGTCTTCGACCTAATGTTTTGGCACCTGTCTATGTACCTAACTCGTTTTTGTCGAAAATGGTACTAAGCCCCTTTTGACTGTTAAGTCCTCAATTACCTATAGCCATAGTATTTACTGCCTTGAAGAAATCAGCCAACATAGAGAAGATGATTTTAAACAAAACTGCCAGACATACTTTTGATATCTGCTCTCGTTTATGCGTATAAAATTAGTATCGCTAAGAAAGTATAAATAAGAGATCATGGCCCTAACGAAGGCCATGGCGGACTCCTCTCCCAGCTCCTGTCGTTGTGTCAAGTTGTACGTCACAATATAGAGCTTTGAGCTTTACAACGGCAATGACTTTCCCGTACTGGTTTATCGTCTCTATGAATAAAAGAGTTCACTGACTGACTGACATATTACCTGCAGACCAAACCGTCGGACCAAGAAACGTGAACAATTTTGTGTCGTTTCCTTTTCGGTCATAGGCGAGCACTAAGAAGGGATTTTTCGAAATTCGTCCTCTAAAGGGGGGGGGGGGGTGAAAAGTTGTGAAATGTGTTTCCTAAGATAGCTCAAACCCGACGGTGTATCGAAAATGGGTGAATCATAAAAATGCGCATTTGCCAATTTCAGGATTTTTCCATATTCAGCCTTTAAGGATGTGAAAAGACCTGGAATGTATTTTCGATTAATTATCGATATCTGTCAAACCCTTCGGTGTACAGAGTTGCTTTTTACTTCAAAACATTATGCTTTTGTGAATACCCGAAAAGTAGTGTTAGGATTTTTCGAAATTTGACTCCCAACGAGTAAAAAGGGTAAACGCGTGTTTTTTTTAAAATAATATAGCTCGGCTCCAATGGCTATCGTCGTGAATTTCACTTCAATTAGATACGTATACAAATATCTAAGATAGAACTTCAAGATGTTTCAAAATTTTTAAATTAAGGAGGTGAAGAGACGTGAAATTTATTTTCAATTATTTCTCTATAGGTATCAAACCAGTCCAGATAGACTATCGAAATTCCGTTTGCTTCAGAATGATGTTTACGTAAAGACCCAAATACTAGTCCATGATATTTTCCAAACTCGACTCCAAAGATGTAACAAAAAAAAAATGGGTTTTAGATTCGTGGTCGATATATCGATCCCACTACTCTATTAGATATCAACGCGAGTTTTGCTTGAGATTAATGCTTACTTAAATACCGGAAATTTTGTTTATAGAATTTTCGAAGTATGACACCTAAGTGGTGGAAGAATGATAAAACGGGATGAAAAGTGTTTTCAGTTAATCGTTTATAATATATCCCAAACCCAATCACGGTTTGTACAGAAATGTGACGCCCATACAATAAACTTAATTATCTATGTTTTTTTTTCTAAATTAAAACCCTAAGGGAAGAGAAGACATGGAATGTGTTTTAGATAAATCTATTATTGCTATCAAACCCGTCGAGATATAGAGTTGCTTATTGCTTTGTAATGATGAATATGTAAATGCCCGTAAACATATTTAAGAACGCTTCTAAATTAGAACTCTCAGGGCTGTGAGGATGAAATATATTTTCTAATGAATCGTCTATTAAGCTATGCCTCAATGGTTTATCGTCATGAAATTCACCTCAATGGAATACTTATGCAAATATTTAAAATGTAACGGTAAGATTTTTTGGGAAATTCTATCACTAATGGAGTGAAAAGGCGTAAAATTAGTTTTCAGCTTCCCCGTGATATATACCTAACCAGTTGAGATATTGATATGTAATTTGCTTTAGAATGATACTTATGTAAATATGAAAAATTATTATATCAGTTTTATACTGATAAAATATCTCTAAGTTACCAGGGGCAAATATTTGGTTTTTAAACCTTTCAAAGTAGGCGGTTCGAAAAAGCAAGTTCGACTGCAATTATATAACTACACGTTCTTTGTTCAACCCCTCAGTGTTCTAGGAATAAATATTTTATTTATTTTTGATAAAATTGTCTATGGTATGTATTTAGGGCCCGATGTAAGAGTACCTATACTAGGTTTACTAAGTACTTATACTCAGACTTAAGTGTATGGGCCCGAGTTTCACATTTAACGACAATTATTATTAAAACATAAATGGGAGCCTATATCGTAAAATTTCTTCGTAACTTTGTTATGACTGATTTAAACTGCATACTCTAATTTTTTCGGATCAGAACTCTGCAAAATAGTTGCTAATTAGTCAATTAACGAGATTTCCTTTTAATTGATGAATTAGCTATACTCATCACACAGTTTGTCCCGAAAAATTACATTGCATAGTAAAACATACTTGCAAAAAAGTTACGAAGCGATTTTACGAAACTGACTCTCGTATGGATTTTAAAAAATAATTCTCTCGTAAGCCGAGAAACTCGGGCCCAAGCCCTTAAGACAGAATTTAAGATGGGCCGCTATAGGTACGTAGCCAGCTGCAGAGTAAGCTCAACCTGAAGCTTGGTTATCCTAACACTCGATTGCCGAGCTGCTAATATTGTGTACAAAGAGTCCCTTCAATTGAAGTAAATATTCGTTGTCTCGTGTAATACACGCGAGCAATGCCGCTGGGCGGACTGCTAGTTCCTACACACAGGAGAATCATGGAAGCAGCTGTGTTGAGTACCTTTCTGTTCGTTACTTAAAATTCTTATGGAATTCTGGTAAACACTAAGCGCCTAAAAGATACGAGGAGTACAATTCTCACTAAGGAAAATACATTTTTGTTACATAGTTTTTGTGTAGTTAGCTGTCAAACTTACGATTTTGAGGTTTTTGTGTAGCAGATATAAGAAAATACTAAGACACATAGACGAAGCTTTGTAGGTCAAATGTTTTTATCACTATCAGTTAGAAACCATGCCTTTGATTTGTCCAGGAAATATCCTTTTGACATATTTATGAGTGTGGAAATTCATTTGAAATGGGAAAGATATTAATATATTTAACTGCATGAAATTTTTGTTTACTGAGTTTGCCAACTACGTCTTTGAACGTTGGGAAGTAGTATCTCGTTATCACCGTAGTTTTAGTTTGAAAATTCGTTCGATTTTTCTAAAAATTACTACACAAAACGTCAAAATTGTGACATAGTCAACTATTATACAAAAATGTACGTCCAAATATGTGTTTTTATGAATATTGTACCCGATTTAGTGTTAACTTATTGACAAGAATTTAAAAATAAATGCCTGGGAGGTACCGAATGCCCATAAAAGGACTGTTTTGGCAGGGTTGCAACATTTCATACCGCGTGTTGTGTTACAGACGAGTATGGCATAGCTCGAAGCGTGTTTTCTTTTAAGACTGCTCTGCATCGAAAAATTCTTAATTTCGTAATTGTACCAAACACTGGCCAATGTTACATATTACATTTATAGTAATCTCCAACAAATAAAATATTTTTCGGTTCCGTAGATGTTGTACAAGGGCATACCATACTAACGATTTGACTAGTTTCACGGCTTACCCAAAGAAAATAACTATTTGAACGATACGAATGAAGTAACTTAGAGTGAACGTGAATGTGTTAAACTGTAGAATGACGCCTTTGTAATTTTACGTAAAATTATTTGTATTTAAAATTATTTTAGAAATGTACCTACATTTCTTGCATGTAGTCCTGTTAAGTATTTGTATCTTTAAAAATAATTTTAACTTGAAATACAAAATTAGTTGTTCTTTACTATAATACGTTTACTTTAAATACATTTTATTTCATTCGTTTCGTTTGAATAGTTTTACTATGGTAAGTAGTGAAAAAGTCAAATAGCTACTTTAAAATGCGCTTGTACGAAAACTATGGAACCGAAATATAATTTAATTTTGGAGAATTACCATTAATACAATGTGTTAGAATTGGACGATGTTTGGTACAATTATGAAATTACAAATATTTCGGCGCAGAGCGCGTTATAGGCTCAGAAGTGACGGAGCTATAGGACTACTGTGAAGAGCGTATCAAATCCTGCATCGCCTCAACAAGCCTAGAGCTGAACTAGCATGCAAGGTTCCCGCCAATCTGTTTTTACTGTGGGAATTTAAGCGCCAAAACTTATTGTTTCACTGGTGGAAAACCTGTATCAAAGAACAGTGCACGTTTATATAGGTCGTTCGGGATAAAGTGAACACTAAAAATTTGACCTTTGAAAAAATCACTAGCCGTTACTGCATATAATTATACTTTAACTATAGTTACCTTACTGTTTGTATGGTTGGCAGTGAAATTACGCAATATAGTTCTTTGTATTTTTCCTATTTAAATACAACTTGACTGAAACAAAATCAACCGAAATTGACGTAAATGTATTTCATGTAATTAATAAACTTATTTTATCAAACTGTACAGATCCCTACTGACTGAACAAGTGATCTTAGACGCGCAAATATCAAGTGACGTGTCCAGAGGATAGACATTTCCCGTCGTTAGCCGTTACGTGCGGGAAGATACGAATTGGCTGAAAGTAGAGCTTTAGCAGATTATTTTTCGAATGCTCACTTTATCCCGAATCGCCTATAACTGATTTTCACATACATCAGGTTAGTACACATTGAAGCACGGCAGTCTGAATAGACTAATTTTAGCCATGTTGAAGGGCTTCGAAACCGTAGTTTTAAAGAGCATGGTCCCTTAACAATGACTTTCCGTCCTTGTCCGAAATCTGTTTCCTTTTCGTACATTGGCACACGTGGAATTGTTTCGTAAAAAGTATTTACGAACACGCTGCAACGCATTTGAAGCGCGTGGTAGGCAGAGTGTTAGACAGTGTTAATGTATTTTCAGTTTTTGAGCCGCAACATGCATTCAAACTGTATTTCCAAACTTTGATCTTCGGCAAAGCATACTATATATTCTTGGTAAACTACTTAACATATAAACAATAATGGACTCTTTCATTCATTTGCCATGCAGTATCACTGCAAGAGAATTCTTGGAAGTTAACCAATAATTCTCTTGCAGCGATTATGCATGAAAAATTAATGAAATATTCCATTGTTATTTTTATCAAGCAGTTTACCAAGAATATATTCTATGCTTTGACGAAGAGAAAATTTTGATAGTGCTATTAAAAAAAAATTTATCGCTCAAAAACTGAAAATTAAATTAAATTTTCTATCACTCCCTCTTAACGGATAAACATACTGGAACAAGTTGAGAAGTTTTCGTGTAAAACAGAAGAGGCATGACACGCTACATCAGAGTTTACGCCCTCAGCGAGGACTTGTGTATAAAGTGCTGTCGGAAATCTCTCCTTGACTTTCGTCAGAGCACAAGACATTCAGCATTGTCTTGCCTCAGGGGAGGAGAGAGAGGGGGGAGGGTGGTAGAGGATGTATAAGAGAAGGAAACAGTTCCAGCGAGGATGTTCCAGCAGTAGAGAGACTAGAGCCTCGTGGGAGAGCTCAGCTGCTCTACCAGCAAGCTTGAGCGCTACTTACGACCCGCCTAATGCTCCTACAGCACGCCAAGACTCCGCCCCACCCCCACCCCCTCCCAGGCCACGCCCCTGACATAAAACGCCGCCAGAACAAACACACTAACCCAAGGCTCTGGAAAACCTATTTTTCTTTTACTAAAATAAGTGGACGAAAAAAACATCCCCGCGAATCTGCTTCCCGTAATTATACGCTTAGGCGTTGCCTCGAAGGAAGTTGAATGCGGAGGGGAGGGGGTTGTGGAAGCTCAGGGACACAATTGCCCGCCTCCTAACTTCGAGATAATTAAAAATATATATGCATATATATAACGAAACATTATATATATATATATATACACACACACACACACACACACACTCTGTTGGGCCTGTAAATTATGCATGGTAAATCGCTAAAATGTTTTGTGTCAACATACCCTTGAAAGTTCTGCAGTTTCTAGCGACGTATATTACTGGGAGATGAACGTCTGATACAACGTATCTGTCTGCAGACCAATAACATGTATCAAATACTACACCAACGGGATTATAATTGGTTAAGTTAAATAGGAAGACAGCTCCACGTACAAGCGAAAACCAGTTACCTTCTGGTAAGCTGAACGTACGTTGAAGCCTAGCTAACAGTCTCGTTTTTTCTGCGATTAATCATCAACATCTCTAATTATGTACTTTACTTTTTTTCTAAATAAATATGATGGGTAGATGTACGTCAATTTCGCGGATTCATTTGGCAGCAGCCTAGACTTGTCAGTCATATACACACACTGGCCACCATCGATTATCTAATGGCTTATAACCGTACAAGCAGGTAGCAAGCGATAGCACTTCACATTATTTCCTTACTTACTGATCTGGAATGTAGGTATCTGCGAAATGTACGTACCTCTACTGATGGGCTATCTTGGCGTAGGTTGTTAGGAACACTTGTAAGATGTCTTAGATTAGAACGCCATGTAATAAGGCAAGGTGATGGGAAACAATTGTGATATAATATACGCACATATGAGGCAGATGGAAGAAGAGGTAATTTTATATTTCAAGTATAACATTTAAAGGTTGCTTCCCCTTCCTACGTAAGCACTCACTAAAGGAGGGAAAAAGGGTAAAATGTATTTTTCCGGTATACTCCATATCTTATAATTTCAATGATTTATTTTACACTTGTTCTCTTCTTGCAAGCAGTGTGATGCAGTCATTATCTTGTTTCGTATAATGATATTTGATAGTTTTTGATAATTTTGTGTCAGTAATAATCAAAGACGAAATATACTATACATACAGAAAAATGTGTATCTTAGGTGTATTCTAGAATCAGGAATATAGAGTAAGGCCTCACTAGAGGTATTAAACATGTCTAGCTCAACATATTCGGCAGCCATGTTTGTTCGCTGTTAAAACTAAACGCGTTGGCGAAGTTAGGACGAAGCCGAATAAAATTAACGAACTTTCTAACTTCCACTAACTTGGAACCTGAAATGTACCATTTTTAGTTATTATCACATATACATTCAACATTCGTGATTTTTCAAGTAACGTATGGTATCTTACTGCATTGCTGGTATGTGTGTAAAGCAATAGAAACAATTCACATCTAAGAGATTATCTATTTTAACAAGTGTAAAATGTCGCACCAAACATCAACCGTATTTCTAACACAGCTCGTTACTCGAAGTAACCATTAGTAAAGCAGCATTATGTTATTCCAAACTACATATGAATCTAGTTTACTTACAACGATAAGATAATGCGGCGTAAACGTGTTCGTAGCTCGTGCAAACACTCCATAAACTCGGACATTTTAAGTGAAGTAGTTCTGCATTGGATGTCGAGAAAGAAACACACAATAATCACATCACGCGAATTGGAGACGAAAATGTTCCTGGCAAAATAATGTGCGATGATATTTTACATGCTTAATATGGCTACATAATACTGTAGTTAGTCCCTTCTTACGTATCACAGATATATTACTTATCTTACTACCACTGTTCTGACCTGCTTATTATGGGTGTGGTCATAACCGTCTAGTAGAAGGCCGCGGCTTTAGATCTGGCAACCCTGCGAGGAAGGGCCAATTCAACACTTATTTTAGCTCTCCAAAGACAATGGTTGTACCTGATTCGCTATTCTGCCCTACATACCGACAAATCAGGGGAAGCCACTGCCATTGGCGAGACGAAAGAAGTGTTAAAATGACCCTTCTTGGCAAGGTTGCCAGATCTAAGGCCGCTGCCTTCTACTAAAGACGGCTATGGTGTGGTTGATATCCCAAGCAGTCCAAACGTGATTCTATGTTTACTTGACTAACATACATGAAATAATATGTGGACGTGGAGCAACAGAGGGATCTACCTCCGGGCATTCCTGCCACATAGTGCACTTAAAATGTCGTTGTACAATATCTTGCCACTTACAATTTCATATCCAATTTAGGCCAGGATTCATGTGGTGCCCTTATTGTGCGTATGTTTCTGGACACCCTGTATAGTGTGACCGCAGCATATTACATGTTCTAATCATAAATAGTAAGTGTTCTCGGAACTGTGGAAACTTCCTGCGATATAATGTGAAAGTATGTGGATATAATTTCTACATCAGTTGCAGGGCTTCTCGGCGCGGTACCTAAGTAAACATTCTCCAACCCCCCATCCCTCTCCAACATTCTAGCACTTCCAGCCACTGAGTATGAACCAACAGGCAGGTTGCTTGGAAATCGACCTCGGTAGCTGTGCGGTTCAGTGAACTTGTCGAGATGTTTTTACAGCGTACCTGGTCAGCAGCGGGAATATTCTCCTCTCTCTTGGCTGCGCGCTTCATAAACACGCGAGCCTAAGTCTGAATATAGAATGTTCCAGTATTCCATCTCCACACTTATACCTAGGGAACTGCAATTATCACGTTATTATCTGACAGCAGACTAGACTCCAAGTTACTGTATGCTTGTCTGAACTCTGCTGTTGGCCGACAGTTTGTACGGAGTGTACGAACGACTTTTTTCACCAAATTCAACTGTAAAATACGCACTATCCCATAATTAGGGCAAACAGAATTTTGTTTCAGTATGTTTCAGTGTCTTACGTGCACACCCGCAGCTGTGCTTCATGGTTATTGGCAGCGTGTCTTTGTGAAATGACGTCTCTCATTTGAACGTGACAATCACAGTAAGGTTACTGCTACACCACACGATTGTGATTTGCGGGTAGAACTACGAGATCCCTGACAGCTAAAACATCGAATCACCGACTAGAAAGCAGAATATATATATATATATATATATGACGCTACCTATAATGAGCGTACACAAAGATAACAAGGTCCGGAGTAAATAACGCCACAGAGAGTTCCGAAAAAAAAAAAAAAAAACAAGTAAATTGTAGCCTTTCTTCGACAAAAAAAACTGGGCCGCGGTGGTCTCAAGGGGTCAGACGATTCGCCTCTCACCAAGGCGATCCGGATTCGGTTCCCGACGCGGTCGGTCCCCGGATTTCGCTTGTGGGAATCGTGCCTGTTGATGCCGTTGCTCGGCGGGTTTTCTCGGGGATCTCCCGTTCCCCCCGCCTCTTCATTCCGGACCTGACCAAAATCTCTCACTCGCCAAAAAAATGACGCATAAATTTGCACGCTTCTACTTGCTGCGCAAATAAAGGCGCACACAAAGAAATATATTTTATTTATGACCATGTGACGAATACCTACAATATGACAACACACGTAGTATGTAAGTTTCGGCAGTGGACCAGTGTTGCGTGCAGGTGAACCCCAGCTCTATGCTTACAATAATGACATCACTCGCTGGAAAAGTCTGGTCATTTCGGAACATCATACTCCAGCGACACACGAGTACTACACAAATCAAAGTTAGTGGTGAACGTTGGCACATAACTGTGGATATGCGCAACAGCGTTGTATACAGGCATAAGGGAGAGATCAGTTCCGAGAATTCAAAAGTGGAATAAGTAAATTGACGGATTAGATACAGCTAGAGACATACAAAATTCGCGTTTTCATTTGGTAGCAAACTAAACTTCACTTTCCTATACATAACAGAGTATAATATGCGATTCAAATGGCCACGAACTTCTACGTGTTGTCATTTACGTGTGTTACGTCTTTACAGAGATTGGCATCTCTACCGTGTAAGCATTCTCCGCGGCAAGTCACGACAATATCGGCCAGCGGGAGACGTCGAACCTGCCTATAGTCACTTGGAGTCTAGTCAGCTGTCAGAAAATAACGCGAATTTTGCATATCTCTAGATATAGCTACCCCTCCCCCCCAAATAATACATGCAATTTATTTGAACGAAATGACTAATAATAAGTAAAGTAGGTAGTGTATACATGCAAAACAAATATTATTTACACTGTGGGTACTGAACATGCATGTGTGAACTACGAGAGATATGGCGTTACAGCAGCGTGGGTCACAGCAACATATATTGGAAACCAGTTAATTTATTTGTAAATATGGTCGTACCTGATGTCCTTAGATGACCGCAAAGCAACAATGGACGAGGTCAGGTCTTGAATTGGTAACCGGTTGGACACAACATTGTGCTTTGTCTTACCTATGGTTTTCACGGTACTCGTATTCGCTGTCATGTTGTTTTTATAAGGAAGTATTCTGTTACATATGACTAGAGAGAGAGCGGAAATATTCGCTGATTCACTGACATGTATATCTGTGTACTCAAGTAGACAACAACTGCTCATTGACTGCTCGTTGTCATAGTGATACTACATAATTAGACCTGCATATAGTTGCTACTTTGTTTTTTCTCAGCTCCCTCCTAGAGGCGTCATATAAGCTGAGGGCCAATTGTCGGGGGCTGGAATATTTCGCGAATTCAATGACCTGCAGGCTAGAATCCATTATACTATGCATACTCAAGCCCCGTCTATTCGTCCATTGTCTACTGTTCCACTGGATAGCAGCTAGTCGTTGCTTGAGTATGCACGGTACAATGGATTCTCGCCTACAGGTCATTGCTAGAGACACTGGAGAATCGCGGGAATAGTTGACTATTTGCTAGGCTCCAACATGCTGTATATAACACTGAATGTTTTGTATCTATGTTGGCTATGGTTTATTTGAAGCATTGTTTCTCTCTACAACAGGCCCAGTTAGAACTGTACAGCTTGAACACACAGCGTGAGTGATTCGCCACAGAACTGTTCACACGTGTCACAGTTAATATACTATAGTTTATTGGAGACTATGATAAACATTTTCGCGATTTTCCAGTGTCTCTAGTCATTGCATTCGCAAAATCTTCCAGTCCTTACCAATTGTGAATGTGACGCGAACTTACAATTGTTAGAAGTCTAGTTTTCACCAAAACGAATACGCGGACTTTTCAAGTCCCTACACATAATATTGTTTTATTCGCAATCACACCCAATACGTCCTCTGCCCTCTTACTGTACCTGCATAGAACCCACTCAGTATGGGTTTCCACCACATAGTTGTTGAACAAAATGCATATATTTACTTGTGGACTTTCCCAACGATGGATATAAGTTTGATGATGGAATCTTTGGATATTCTGTACTAACTCCCCCTGCATGTTTTTGCTCACAAGCTGGGCAGAGCAGAGTCGGTATGGATGGTCGAAGAAGAGAATGTAGCTGGCTGATAGACGCAGCTGTTGTTTTCGGTCGTCAATAAGTTGTGTAAGAAAAACTTCTCTTCTTAACATCAGATTAATGGCTATTCGATTGTACAGCTGTGACGTTGTAAATGTGCAGTTAGAATAGCTTAGGTAAGGTGGCAAGAAACACACTATTATTGTGATTAACTTCACTTGTATTATGGAAACGAGTCTGTAAATTATAGTTTTATTGAACTTTAAGGAACCTTTAGCTCACCGCGATTAAAAAGCAAAACATTCCTCCAACTTTGATTATATATTACTGTGTATGCATAAAATGTATAATGTTTTTTAGGTAATATTCAATTTCCTTATATTATAAGTAGAGCCACGATTTTATGGCGAAAATATGTTTGCAACATTTGGTTTCGATGCGTCATGTGCACACCTGCAGCTCTGCTACATCGTCTGTGGTTGGATGATTTTACTCTCACTGGCCTTGGCAAATTACAGACGTACAGACTCACAATAATCTTATTCTGATTGGTGCAGTAAAATGAGAAACGTGTCTGAACATAGACACGCTGTCAATAACCTTGAAACAGAACTGCCGATGTGCACGTGAGTCACTGAAACAAAGTGTGGCAAAAATCTTTTCGCGACAAAATCGTGGCCCTAATTGTAAGAAACCAATGTGTAACTGTAAGTTAACCCATTCAACTCATGGTTTAGTGGGAAGTAAGTTTTTTACACTTTTCGGAAAGTTGGCGGAAGTGTAATTTTTACCTTCTTCATCTCATCCATTCAATTGTTTTATTTCTTTTGTCAGAAAGGTAATCTGCATCCCCAAAACAGAATCCTGGCTGCGCCACTAGTAAAGGAACATGTACAGTGAGACGTACGTCGGTAGTTATATCAGTGATTTGGCGAGTCCGTGGCGAAGTCGCAAGTAGATGTCTCTGTCAAGTTCAGGGTCACAAACGGCTAAGGTTATTTCTACTATAGGTTAGAAAGAAAACGTGCTTTCATACGGGAGGTTTTGGCATAGAGAAAAATTCTGCCACTAGTCGCGCTGCTATTGCTCACGTATAAAATAAAGTAAGATCGAAGTAATATTACATTTAACTAGGTTTGGCAAAGAAAGAAGTCATTGAGTTTAAACTAAACCAATTTTTGGCTTTTATGTAATAAACTTAATGTAACCTTACATCCCTGTAAGCCTTGTGATTGGTTAGTTTATACCCTGCGCTGAAGCGGCAGAAATTGCCCCTGTGCCAAACTTTTAACACAGATCTTTCTAACCCGCAGTAGACGTACGACGGATCAGACCTCGTCGGAAACAGCACGCAATAAAGATCGCCCTCGCCACAGCGGTCGTTCCCTGCTCGTAACACCCGCTTTTGTGACGCCACCGCAGTCTTTACGGCCCAGTTCACGCTGCTTTGCTTGCAGGCGTAGGGCGGCTAAAACCGTCCCAAGGCGCGGAGCTAACATCTGCGGCCTGGCAACATAGCAACCTGACCATGCCGCATCCTGGTAGTGTCCACACAACTCTGCCTGCGTTCATTTCACCTAACTTTCCATGCAAGTATAGTTGTGTTTCTATATCTCCTGCAAGTCATCTACAAACTAGTCCAAGTGTAAAACATTCACACCCAAGTAAGCACTTTTTAACGCCATGCTCTCCTCATTCTGCTGTTTTTGCGCAAATTTATTACTTTGTGCTTAAACGAGAGCAGATATGACCAATCTGTTTACCAGTTTTGTTTAAAATGTTTTTTTTTACAAGACAAGAAAATATACGGTTTCGACTAGTAAACCTGTTAACATAAATTTCGTTAGTTACAAAATTAGGTAAAACAATTTCATTAATTATCTTGAAAAAATTAGCCAACGTGGTGGAAAACATTTCAAACAAAACTGCCGAACAGATTTTATGATATTTGCTCTCGTATAACGTTTAAAAAAATATTATTGAGAATACCATTGAGACAAGGAAGCCTAGATAATTTAATGAATTATTGTGTACGTACGAAATTCCAGCGCCATGTCATGTCGGAAAAACTCCTATGCTCGTCTGTTTTTATCGTTGTTTCTTCTAGTCTTGTGTTTGTGATGTCTCTGTCATGTTTTGTGCGTAACACTGTCTTCGTACTGAGTTTTCTAAGTTTTCTTTGACTTTTTGTTTTGAGCTTTTAAAATGCGATTTGTATTCTTTGTGATTTGGCACAATTCCTTTTGAAAATTTTCAGGTTATGTTATTTGTACATGTGTTGGCTACGGCTATTTCACTTTTTTTAATCCTTTATCGTTATGGTTCCCACTCGTTTTTTTTTTCTGAGACGACTTAGCCCTGCAATATTTCCCTAAATCATCCATTGGGCCGCGGTGGCCGAGAGGTCAGACCTCTCGCCTCCCACCAAGGCGATCCGGGTTCGATTCCCGGCGGGGTTGGTCCCCGGATTTTCGCATGTAGGAATCGTGCCGGGTGATGCCGCTTGTCAGCGGGTTTTCTCGGGGATCTCCCGTTTCCCCCGCCCTTTCATTCCGGCACTGCTCTATACTCACATCATATCACCCCTCCCCCCCCCCACCAGCGCTAAAGACCTCAATATTGAACGCTGACCAAAATCTCTCACTCAGTCCATTGTAGGGTCTCATTCCATATCGTCCTTCGGGGCGATCAGATGTCTACAGGCGCCCTGCATTAAGTCTTCATATGGGGTAAGTGTTACCCTGGACATCGTGTAGTGGTTACCCTATTCATAGACGTATTGTTTATTCTCTCTATGCGTTGTCTATGTATGTGTGTATGTATATAACACGCAGGAGCTTAAGAAACAACCACATAATAAGCTCGTCATGCGACTCATGGGATACATTAGAGACGAACATATAAGCGGCAGAATGTTGTACGGTGATATTTTACATGCACGATGTGGCAACATTGTACGAGGAAAGTCCACTCTTGCACTCTACGTCCAGGTATTATTTCATGTATGTATGCGTCAAATAAACGTGTAATCATGTTTTGAACTGCTCGGGATTTGAACCTGCACCCACAACATGTAGGTCAGAAGAGTAGTAGTAAGGTAAATAAGAAAACTTTTTGTCACATACATTTTCGTCTCCAATTCAGCCCAGAACACGTTGTTTGATTATTATTATTAAGGTCCGGTAGTTTTCGCGAAAAGATTTTGCCCCACTTTGTTTCAGTGCATTACGTGTACACCTGCATCTCAATTTCATGATTATTGTCAGAGTGTTTTTGTGCAATGTTATTATTAATTTGACTGTGCCAATCAGTACACGGACAACTGCCACACAACACGCCTGTGATTTGCGGGTTTAACCTCCACACGCTATATGTTACGGCATCCAATCACTGACCACAAAGCAGAGATGCAGGTGCGCACGTAAGACACTGAAACAAAGTGCTGCAAAAATATTATCACGAAAACTACCGGGCCCTAATTATTATGCATTGGTTTCTGACATTATATATATATATATATATATATATATATATATATATATAAGCACATACACACACACATATATATATATACACATGTGTGTATGTGTGTGTTAAAATTGTTTATTTTCCGTTTATTTGTGATAGGACGGAAAAGAGTCAACCGTAGACTGTATTCAGCACGGTAACGACTATCAACGTGTAGATCTTCGTACGCTTCAGTTTGACTAATTTCTGTTTGGAGTATGAATAAACAGCATACATTAAAGTTTACAGCGTAATTTAACCGCTACAACAGTAAATTACGCTTTCCTTCAACCCGCTCGACGCTCGTTGAAAGTTTACTTGCAAGTTGTGCGTGTTGCTGTGATCCAGGGGTGTTGTGTACTTGCAGTTAGTTTGTCTTCCTCAGTGTCAGACTGGTCAGCCCTGAGTTGTTCCAGAACATATTGTGATCGATCACTTTCCGAACGAGCCGAGCTCAAGTTTGCCTCCTGCCTTGTTACTAACCGCCAACTTCTGCGGCGATATTTCAAGACCCACTGTCTCGGGAAAGAAACTACGTGCCGCAATGTGACGTGTGATATCTGTCGTTTGTTTCAGGCTCATCGATTCGCACCTCCAGATCAATAGGAGCATAACTCAGAAAGTTGCCATTTTGTGTTAGACATCTATTGCTATATATCGTTCAATGGTCTTTCTGACAGTTATACGAAAACTTATAAGCTACCCAATACAGCTGTATTTATGGGTTGATTCCAGTGGCGTAAACGCTTGAAGCAGTTGTGTTGTTGCAGAGACCAAGGTGTATATATTATATCTTGCCTCTTGTACGCTACTGGCTGTGGAGTGTTCCTGGCAATACAAGTCAAATGGTTCCTCAGACAACTCAGTGTTGTGTATAGTCATTGCTGGGCACAGCACACCTTGGAACACTCCACGCGACGCCCCTTGTTGATTCCTTATAATTGTTTTGAATTTTTTAAAATAATATTTCTCTTACGAATACAATATAATTAATGTAATGCAGTATTACTGGTTAAAGAAGCAATATGTGTTAGTACATTATATTTTTAATATACTGTGGTTATTATGCTTACGGTAAAAATTATTATGCCCAATTTCTTACTAAAACGTAAAATGTCTGTCAGCCTGAACCATATTTTTTGAGTTGTGGTAGTATTGATATGGAGGTGTGACTTCTAACGGAGTTCTGATATTAGTGTATTGGCTATTCACTGCAAACTAAGCACTTTGTGAAATCTGCAAATTTGTCATCATAAGTAATTGGCTGTTTACTTGTTTGACATCTATTGAAAAGCGCTTGAACCAATAATAATGAAGTAACTAGGTGTTGGCCCAATAATGTGGTACCACTGCGTCAGCAAGGAGCCAATGAGCGTCTACTTGAGTACACAGTTATTCTCGGAGGTTTGCTTACAGGTCAGCGAACCCGCGAAAATGTCTGGTCTCTGTTATGTAACACAGCAGTGTAGATACAACAAGCTCAGCGTATAGATTTCGCCGCACCAAAAAGTTAAAGCCTGCGGCAAAAATATAATATGTTTGTTGATTACTATTCTTATACAGTATGGTATTTTCAAGTGTTCACTTTACCATACAATAAACTGCTTATAGTCATACATAAACATTTGTAAGACATATTGGAAATATCGGTTGCCACATAGGTCTATAACGGAGACAATTTCCGTGCAATAAATCATAGTTTTCACGTAACTAATTTCCAAAGAATTTCAGTACCTTCCTAACAAAAACTGACCACATTTCCTAACGGAACAAGTGTATGCAACAATACGTTGTTACTGCCTACTTTAAGGTATGTATAAAATATGTATACAAAATTTTTAAAAGTATTCTGTTGTAGGGAAATTAATCACAACTTTAGTACAGTTTACTCAATGTATAATGTGAAATACTTATAGCAGGAAAAATGTCAGTTATTACTAAATATAAGTTATTACTGGAGATAATGGTATATCGCGAAAATTGTTCGTGCCAACATAGCCTAGAAAACACTGTAGTTCCTTATCACAAGAATGATAGGGCGATACACGTCTGGCACAACAACGAGCGTTATATATTACAACAGCAGGATTCTTATTGGCTCAGTCAAATACGGTAACATATTCACGCACACGTCAGCCAGTAATCGTTTGGTAAGATGAACGTACGTTGAAATCCAGCAAACAGTCAAGTTTTCCCGCGATATAACACCTTCTCTAGTTATTACGTTCTATTGTATCGTGTTTCACTTTAATAATTAAAATATAGGTTTGTTTATATGACTATAGACTATGAATAGGCAAGGGAACATTTGACGAGTTCAGTGACCTGTATGTTAGAATGTATTGTTCTATGCACACTCAAGCATCGTCTATTTGTTCCTTGTCTGCTGTTCCACTGAGCAGCAGCTAATGAAGGGACTTGAAGATACACAGGACAGTGGATTCTAACGTGCACATCATTGGATTCTTCTCGAATATTTTACCATAGTTATAAAACATTGAAATTACGTCATCGACCGTTATTAAGAGGTAGGTCAAGTGTTTCATGCACACGTGGGCAACCTAAATTAAAACTATTCTAATCAAGGCTAATATCACTATCTTTATAACAATAAGAGTATAACACATATAAATATTATCTTTACTTTTTTATATACGGTCGTTATTATTTTAACTGCGTTCTCCTAAATCAAGTATAAGACATGATTGGCTACAAATTTTACAAATGTTTCGTATTTCGCGTTTATTGTATAACCATTGGTTACACTTGATTTTACAGAATGTAGCTCGAATAAGAACGACTGTAGCTTCATTAAAATTCTAATTTAACTTTGATATGCATAAACTTTGATTGCTATAAGCATAGTCAAAATAGCCTACGTTTAAATGGGTTTAACGAGTGTTGCATAGGTGCGCCTGAAGCACTGGCATAGCTTCGGTATATTTATTTCATTACGTCACAGGACCTACAAATATACGAGCGCATTGCATGAATGCCATATGGTGATCTGAAATAAGCGCTTTGAAAGCAGACTGCTGGTTGCACAGCTGAGTGGTGCAGTCCTCAAGGTCAATGCACATGCACTGCAGCTCTGCAGGTGCAGTCGACAACTGCAACTGAACAATGCAGAACGCCTCTACTAGGACAGCACACGGCACTCGGGCAGAAACACTGTCGACAGTGAAATACACGAC
>PNEQ01135641.1:19524-42585 GCA_003012365.1 Medauroidea extradentata
TATATATATATATATATATATATATATATATATATATATATATATATATATATATATATATATATATATATATATATATATATATATATATATATATATATATATATATATATATATATATATATATATATATATATATATTCCTACGTGTTGTTGTTTCTGTGTTCAAGGTCACTGTTGCATGCTACTGCACATGTTTATGATAAATACAAATTGAGATGCATAGCTAGAGACGTACAAATTCTGCGTCAATATTTGGCGACACGCTATAATTCTCCGGCCTATAATCACCCGAGCATACTTCGTTACGTTGTTGGCTCCGGGCGTTCGTATTTTGCGCTCTTGCACTGCTGTATCACAGAACAGTTAGGAATACAGAAGTGAAATAGCTGGTAGGACAACGAACTCATTTACACACGCCAGTAAAATGGCTTCCCTGGCCAGCAACATGGTGGAAACCCTACCGCCATTCAGCGTAAGGTTGCTGCCCTGCTAGCTACCAGCCAGGCCAATATGAAACGTGTAGTAACGTGCACGAGTCAAACATACATGGGGCTGGTATCAATAACCTCAGGCAGCCAATAAGCGGTGAAGTCCGCCTGTAACAAATAAACTGTCAAGTCATTTCACGTCTGCATTACTATTTAGTCTGTCACAGTGCGGTTGGCATTGAACAGTTTTCATTATATCTAGAGATGATGGTATATCGCGAAAATGTTTCGGGCCAACATACGTTTGAAAATACTGTAGTTTCTTGCAACATATAAGATTGGATGATGTACGTCTGACACAACGTAGCTATTTGAAGACCAACAGTAGGCATCAAATATTACAATAGCGGGATTCTTATTGGCTCAGTCAAATAGGGCAACAGCCCTACGTACAAGAGAAAGCCAGTAATAATCTAATAAGCTGAACGTGTGTTGAAATCCAGCAAACAGTCAAGTTTTCCCGCGATACACCATTATCTCTAATTATATCATTAGTAGATATAGGAAATTTCGGGAAAATATTTTTCCATCACTTTGTTTTAGTGTCTTACGTGCGCACCTGCATCTCGGCTTTGTGGCCAGTGATTGGATGCCTTAACATACAACGTCTGGAAGTTAAACCCGCAAATCTCAGACGTGACTTGTCGCAGTTACCAGTGTACTGATTTGCACAGTCAAATGAATAACGACTCTGCACAAAACACTCTGCCAATAACCTTGAAGTTGAGCTGCAGGTGTGTACGTAAGGCACTGAAACAATGTGGGGCAAAAATATTTTCACCGAAAATTCCCGTCCCTAATTATTTGTGACACGAAAATGTCGCGAATTCAAAGACCTGTATGTTATAATCAACTATCCTATGCATACATATTTCCGATATAACGACTACACTAAAACCAACTGATATGCCAAACTCAAAAAAATCACAGTGGATAAAGACATTGCAGGCTACAATGTGATGCTCATAAAAATAAAGAATAAACATTAGTTGTGTTAAAAAAAGTTATTGAATTTTTTACGTTTTTATTTTAAGTTTCAGCATTTTTTTTAACACAAATAATTTTTATTCTTTATGTTTATGAGCATGACATTACAACCTGCAATGTCTTTATCCACTGTGATTTCTTTGACTTTGGCATATCAGTTGGTTTTAGTGTAGTCCTTAAAACGGAAACATGCAAAATATGACTTTAACAAGCCATTACGCGAAAACTATGAGAGATAAAAAAATTCTATAAGAGCCAAATTTAGTCACGTATCTAAAATAAGAAAAAAATATCTGGTACAAATAAAAAATAAAAAATGGCGATGAAAATTGCGGTAGACCACGCCCTTAACAGAATGTATTCTCGCGGAAATACGCGTCCAAAGTGAAGCTGCAAGTGTGCATACACTGTACAAATAGTTTGTAAATTTGCTACACGTGCGTATAGAAGCGCTAATAAAGTAGATATGGTATAATTGTTTGCCAGACATACATGGTAGCAATCCTAAACATTTTTATATAATAGTCAAATGTATACTAAAGTTACCAGACTTGTATTGAAACAATTGAGGGGTTTTAAATGATGGTGATGTAAGGCGCTTTTGTTGCAAGGTATTTTTTTCATTCGTATTAAACATGTTTAAAAAGAAAGTTCTGTTACAGTTATTACACATTCTTACTCAATTTTCGAAGTAATAATCAAGCACTAAAAAAGGGGCACTGTATAATATACACGTAAAAGCAATTAATCTGATTTTTGAACATTTTTCTGTGACTTACACCACTATCATTTTAAGTCGCACAATTGTAAAAGTTTACATATTTACAAGGCGGAAGAATGGTAGCTGTTCCATACTGCTGTTAGGTACATCACTTCCTAAATATTTGTGGAAATTTTTGTACAGTGTAGAGGATATAAACGTTTATCCTGCACATGAATATTTTCACTAGAAATTGAAAGTGTTGTTAGTTGCTAAATTGCGGGGAATATTTGTTGGTTATTGTTACAAGTAGAGCCTTGATTTTGTAGAGAAAGATTCTCGCACCATTTTGTTTCAATAACTTACGTGCATATCGGTACGTGTACGTCATGTTTATTGGCAGCGTGTCTTTGTTCAGACATGTCTCCTCCACCAATCAGAATATGGTTATTACTAGAGACACTAAAAAATCGCGAAATGTTTTAACATAATCTTCAACAAACTGTAGTAAGCCTATATTAACCGTGACGTGTGCGAACAGTTTTGGAGCAAATCACACACGCTGTGTGTCCAAGCTGTACAGTTATAACTGGGCCTCTTGTAGTGAGAAACAATGCTTCAAATAAACCGTAGCTAGGGATGATGGTTTATCGCTGGAAAACTTGACTAATTGTTGGATTTCAACGCACGTTCAGCTTACCAGAATATTACTGGCTTTCACTTGTATGTGGAGCTGTTGCTCAATTTGACTGGGCCAATAATAATCCCGCTACTGTAATATTTTGACGTCCGTTGTTGGTCTGCAGACAGCGATACGTTGTGACAGACGTACATCACCCAGTCATATATGTTGCAATAAACTACAATGTTTTCAAGGGTATGTTGGCACTAAACATGTTCGCGATATGCCATCACCTGTAACAATAGTCAGTATCGATACAAAACATTCAGTGTTATGTACAGCATGTTGGAGCCTAGCAAAAATTTTCAACTTCACCCGCGATTTTACAGTTTCTAGTTATTGGATATTCTGATACGATACGTCTGTGATGTATAGAGACCAGCAAATTGCACGTTATTATCTGACAGCAGTTTGGACTCTCAGTTACTATGTACACATCTGACTTCTACTGTTGGCCGGCAGACTGTACGGCGCGCCTAAAGGACTTCTTCAACCAAACAATGACACACTGTCAACTGTAACGTCCACTATACTGTAATGAAAGCATACAAATACACGTAGACGCGGAGCCAATAACGTCACTGACTGTGTTCGGGTGAGTACAGACCAGTGGGTTCTAACCTATGGCCAAATAATAATGCACAGAGACCGTAAAAATTCGTGGGTTCAGTGACCTGTAGGCTAGCCTCCAAGAATATATGTGAAGTCGTGCAGACAACAGGTGTTTATTAGCTGCTCGCTGACAGTGAAATGAGCCTGTATTCAGCTACAGTTTTATTATTGGCTCAGCTACTTCCAGGAAGTGTCGAGTAAGTCAACGACCAATTGTTAGAGACATGCAAAATTCGCGTTATCATTTGGTAGCAGACTAAACTTCACTTTCCTATACATAACAGAACATAATCTGAGGTTCAATTGGCCACGAACTTTATGTGTTGTCATTTACGTGTGTTACGTCTTTACAGAGATTGGCCTCTCTACCGTGTAAGCATTCACCGCGGCAAGTAACGACAATATCGGCCAGCGGGAGACGTCGAAACAGCCTATAGTCACTTGGAGTCTAGTCAGCTGTCAGGAAATAACGCAAATTTTGCATGTCTCTACCAATTGTGAATGCGATACAGACCAACAGTTGCATAAATTCTAGCTTGCACCTAAAAGAAATCGCGAAATTTTCAGGTCTCTAATAATGCAAACATTGCACGTCTCTAATGAAGTGCCAGCAGAATCCCGAGGCAAGCGAGAGTTGGAAGAACAAATATCTGGCCATAAAGCAGACCCACAGACGACACGCAAGGCATTCAAACCAAATGGTGCTAAAATATTTTCGCCATAAAATCGTTGCTCTGGCAACATGGATATTTCCGCTGAGTAAAGCTGAGGAAATAGTCAGCTCAGTATAGCGATGAGCTAGTGGGTGAGTATGCGCTTCTGAAAACATTGTTTACCTTCATCTGTCCGTCCTTTCTCAGCCTTGTGTGATAATGAACACTTCCAACAATGGACGAAATTATGGAACGATGTTTTTACTTCCGACGTGCTGTGTGTGTGAGAAACTTTTGTAAGTACCAGTGAATAGATGACTATGTGACTGGGTATTTCGCTTTTTTTTACGGGGTCTTCAAGGACATCGTCTGCCTGGAGATTCTTCGTGTGTCCGAGGTCTGGAGACACTGGAACGTTAACAAGACGTGTTTCATAATTCACAGTTAAAATCATCAAGTAATAATTGTACTTTTTTCGGAGCAGACGCCGAAACCTCGTACATTACCTGCGGCGCAATAGATCACGCCTAATACGCTTAACAAATGCCTCGTTCTGGATAAATGTTTGTTTATAATGATGGCCAATGTCATTATCTAGTTTTGCTGTTTTGTAGTTTTTCTAAATCATCTTAAAATTTGTAGGTTTAAAATTATGTTTTCAGCGTTTATTAATCTGGCACATACTCTATGCTCGAGTCAGGCATGTGTGTAAGAACAAATACTGTCTCTGCATGCACGGCATTGAGCTGGCATGCTGTCTCATCGTTGTAGCCGTGCCTCTATCAGTCTTTTGTCCGAATATATGTGAATTTAAAAATTCAAAAAAATATTATTATGGAGCTCATTGTTAATAATATTTTATAATAGCTCGCGTGCAAGTGTTATACGACGTTTACAGTCCCTAGCAAAATTTTTTCAGATAATATACGTACATAACACGAAGTACTTTTTTGTTCTATTACTAGCAGAATTACTAGAGAAATCCATAATGCCAGCTCTACTATCTTTTCTTGCTTGCCCCGTAGCTGAACCACAACTCTGGCAATCCTTGACCTACAAACATTGCAAAAAAAAAAAAAAAAAAACAATCCCCGGCTGCACAACAAGTTTATGGGATGAATTTCGAACAGTCCAATCAACAAGAGGTTCAAACCGAATGTCAGTTTCCTCCAATCTAATGTTACTTAATTGACTTGATATTTTACGACCTTCTTTTAAAGGTAAAGGTACTTAAAACAGAGTGAGGTTAAACAGGTAAGACAATCGCCTCGCATCCGGGATGATCCAGGTTAGATTCCACCTCCAGCCGCAAAACATAAAAATTAATATGACGAAAATTTCATGACCTGCTAATATAAAAGAATTATTTAATGCAAAACAAGCAGTCAGTTAGGTAATATCAAGTTTCGGCACTAAATGTTAAATTTTTTAAATTTATTTTTTTAAAATTCTCGATGTGAGTATATACTTATATAAAATTATGGCTTGAATACCTATTTTAAAAACTGTTTTCGCCTTCATGAAATGAGCAGCATTACGAATATAGGCGATGAAAGCTGCTATTCAGACGTGAAAACGTTCTTAAAATGTATCGGTAAGAATACGCATTTAAGAAAAATATTACTGTTCGTGAAATTTTTACAACACTCTGTCTGGCGGCCAGAACAGAAAGTGTCTTTAATTAGTTAGTTCTGACAGAACCCACCAGGAGTGCAGGGGGGCTGCCTAGTTGGACGTAATTTCCACGTCTGCAGACTAGAGGTTCGGAAAGCTAAGAGCGACGCAGTATGCGCATCACGTCTCACTCTAGTCTCTAGTCTCTAGTCGCAAGTCGCAGAACTAGCGTGCAAGTCTTCTCCTCAACTCCCCTCAATGAGACATCCAGTTAATATCCTAACATTTTTCTATGTAATATTCACGGTCAAGTCGTTTTGTACACGCACATGCCTGTTTGAGTTTTCTGCGCCAAGAATTTCTTACCAAAAATGAGAGAAAAAACCACTGATTTTCGCTATTTACACCCCACTGGAAGAGTACTTTAATGGTTACTGGAGTACCTAAAATGTCAAATGGGTAACGTTATTTCAACTTCAAAGCAGAAAGCTCTACACACAGCTCGACGTCTTAGGCAGGCGGACACCTTAACGGTTCGGTTTGCTCGAAGACAACGTCAGTTACAAGCACTTATCACAGTAACGACATTACTCGACAGTTTTCACCCAGATTAAGTCTTGCTCCGGTTTCACTAATTTTTCATAAGAACACGATGTTATGGTACGATCCATGCTTACCAAACTCTCTATTTATTAATATTTTACGTGACGTTGTAGAAAGTTTCATAAGTAAATAACTGCCCGCTTGTCGAGGGCGCACCGCGTCGAATGTGCAAACATTCCTCTGGATCCAACAAAATGGTCTACTCATGCCCAGTAATCGTAGTCATACAATTCAACGAAACACAATTCCTTCACAGACACATACCATTACAACCGCTTATTTTTGGTGAAAAGAATTCAATGCTTACGTGCTTATCTGCAGATTTGCTACATGCTCAGTGATTGGAAGGTTTTTAAACTCTCAGCGTCTTGGGGCTGTAACCACAAATCACAGACGCGTAGCGATGCAGTAACCTTATTCTTATTGGCGTACAGATAAGTGACATCTCTGCACAAAGACGCTCTGTCAGTAACCATGAGGCAGAGCTACAGTTGTACACATAAGAAACAGGTTGTTGCAAAATTCTTTTCACAGAAAATCCGTGGCTCGACGTATTATCGTAGTGTAATGTGTTTAAAATGAAAGAAAGCAGGCTTGAAAACACACGTAGTCTCAGGGGCGCTCAATTTGTGGAGGAAGAAGTGTGGAGGAGGATTGCGATACAAAATATAACTGCTTGAAATTATATATGCCACAAGTTTGTAAAAATGGAGCCACCGATTATTGTTAAAACAATCTTAACTCAAGGCAAATTTTAATGCTGTGAGTGCATAGTAGTTTCACAGGCGACATGTTTGACCTCACGAGTCAGTATCAGAGACTCAGAAACTTCGCATGTTCAACGACCTGCTAATTCTTACTTCACAGACGTGGGTACACTCTGACCTCACGTACTTACACATTGGCTGCTGCTCCAGTGAGTGGCCAGTTGTATACGTGATAAGGTAGCGCGGCAGCCAGTGAGAGTTGTCATGCAGGTCTGTTATTGGTTCAGAGATCTCATGGACTAGTTTAATGAACAGCAACAAAATCGTGAAAGTAACTCGCACGAATTTGAGTTCGAATTGTTTCTCCACTTAAACACGTGAAATGTAAGTGTCTCCATGTACTGTATAAGCTGGGATCAAATACACTGTCAGCTTTTTATACGACAAATTATTGTCTCTAAACGTAAGTTACTTGAGCTATTATAGGCTGTGTTCATCGGGCGCATATTAATACCTTTATTTAAGGTAACGATAACACCGATGATCGGTGGTTCGACAAAACTCTCTTTTAGTTGAATGGCAATTTCAGTCAGCTGGCTGTGCCTTGAGTGGTATAACTGATCTTCTCCATTATAACAGCGTTTCTTTTTTGTTTTAGCAAATAGTGCACAAGATATTGGCTAAATTTGGAACTGGAAAGGTCTTGTAATTAGTTATGTATCTTTCCCGCCCTAAGCCGGTGAATAATATATGTTGTGCTTGGAAGTCTTAAGTGTAAAGGTAGACATGAAGGGAGTAATAGCTAGGGATATGAATTTATCTCGAATCCAGTGACCTGCATTGTCCTGTGTATGCTTGTACTCAAGCCCCGACCGTTTGTCCAGTAGCTGCTTCTCAACGAACTGCGGGACTTGAGAATACATAGAAACACATACTTGGGACCGGGAAAATTCGCGGGTTCACTAAGCTGTAGGCTATTTTCCAAGAATACTTGTTAAATCGTGCATAAAACAGTTGTTTATTAGTTGCTCGCTGACAGTAAAATGGGCCTGTATTCAGCTACAGTTTTATTATTGGCTCAGCTACTTCCAGGAAGTGTCGAGTAAGTCAACGGCTTATTATTAGGGCCCGGTAGTTTTCGCGAAAAGATTTTTGCCCCATTTTGTTTCAGTGCCTTACGTGCACACCTGCACCCCAACTTCATGATTATTTGCAGAGTGTTTTTGTGCACAGTCGTTATTCATTTGACTGTGCCAATCAATACACGGATGACTGCGACACATCACGTCTGTGATTTGCGGGTTTAACCTCCACACGCTGGGTGTTACGGCATCCAATCACTGACCACACAGCCGAACTGCAGGTGCGCACGTAAGGCACAGAAACAAAGTGATGCAAAAATATTTTCGCGAAAACTACCGGGCCCTACTTATTATGAACTTGATACAGACTTATAGAAGTTGGAATTCTAGCTTGCGCCTAAAAGAAAACGCGAATTATTCAGGTCTCTACGCATACTCAATAGTAACACAGACGTGAAATGACGAGGCGGCTTATCTGTTACGGGCGAACTGCAGCGCTTATTGGCTGCCCGAGGTTGTTGATGCCAGCCACGAGTCTGTTTGGCCCCTGTATGTTACGGCAGATTTCTTATTGGTTAGCTGCTGGCTAGCAGGGCAGCTGCCCTACGCTGATTGGCAGGAGGTGTTTTCGCCATGTTGCTGACCAGGGAAGCCATTTCGCTGGCGTGTGTAACTGAATTTGCCGTCATACTGGCTATTTTACTTCTGTATACCTAAATATTCTGTGATAGAACCGTGGAATCCAGTATGCGGATCATTGAACTCGCAAAATATTCCTACCGTAGTAACAACCAAAGTGAGCAAATTTTTTTTGGTAATAATACATTTTGATCACTGATAGATATTATACACGAGCGTACATCCTATCTAACAAAAACTCGTACAAGCCGGCGTACATAAGTAGCAAGAGGGTCGTTGAGCGAATCGACATTAAGTAATTTATAGATTCATATCCCGGTAGTTTATATACAAACATAGCAATTAACATAATTTATTTCGTACTAGCCAAACAGTAACAGCAAGTGTAAATGCATAACTAGTCTGCTAAATTGGGCGACTGTTGATGACGTCAGCAACTATTCTCGTCTGGAATGTTGGTTTTAATTTCTCCTTCTCATTAAGGCACTCCCATTGCTAGCGCGCTGCATGGTAATTCTGTCCGTAAATTCGAGTTCGTACAACGCCAGACTGCTTCCTCGCGTATTTACTTGTTCCTTTTGGTAGTTTTTCTATTTCATTTAATCTCCTGCTTAGTTTAATTTTGTCTACATTCATGCGCATATGTATTTATATGCAAGTATGAGTTCGAGTAGGTAAGTGAAAACGTCAAACGTGTTTCAGGTAACTTATTTTTAAACGTATTTTACTGCCCACTAGTTCCGTTAGATCCTAGCGTCTTCAGGCCATTCCTTTATTTACGAATTCAGATTTTTTAATGCCCTTCCTCTTAGTTGTGTTATAAGGGTTACATTGTTATGTTTAACGTTCACATTCTTTACTCTGAGATTTTTTTGTCTCCACTGAAGAAAAATTAAATACAAAAAAAATTTACTAAACTTCCCCTCAGCTCTTGGTGGAATTTTCAGGCAGTTATATCAACTGCTCTTTGTTTTCTCTGTTTTCGCTCTCACATGCTTCCTTTTTCTTGCTACTTTCATAAAATTGCGCTTAATCCTTCCATCCTCATACTTAACCGTCATCTACCGTACGTAATTCAAATTTACGTGAACGCCGGGAAGTATGCATATATCGCAGGAAAATAATTTCTCACTGCTCGCTTGCTTTCTGTCCGAGCTACAACGATTATCTACGTACGCCATTAATCTTGGTATTATGGTTCCCTGAGCCTTTGTTCCTTTGTCTGCAATCCCATCTATTTTCCACGTTAAAACAGCGCTGCTGCCTGAATCGTCTCTATGCTATGTCCGCCCTCCCTGCGCGCGGTTCCCCCAGTCGTCCTTATATGTTGTCATGTGGCACTGCACAGTTGTAACATTCCTTGCAAAGGATACGTGCGATACGAGGACCAGCCCAAGTACTATAGAGACTAATACCTGACAGTTATGCTAATAACAAAGAGAAATGTGCGAGAAATAACTCAGCGGAATGAGGCGAAACTATTGCATTAGTTAGTGTTATAGGCCATTCGGAATAAAGTGAGCACTAAAGATTTAACCTTTGAAAAAAATCACTAGCCGTTACTGCATATAAGTCAACATTAACAACAGTTACATTATTGTTTGTATGGTTGGTAGCGAATAACTGCATGTAGTTCCATGAATTTTCTTATTTCAACACAGCATTAGTGAAAAAACATCAATTGCAAACGACCTCTCTGTAGTTAATATACTGAAAAATATTTATTTAAGTTCTTACTGACGTACCTGCTGACTGTACATTTATATTTAATTTGCGGCAGCAGAAAGCGACGCAACCGAGTCGATTGTCGTTGGCAGACGCCGCTAACTCTTTGCGCCACAGAGGTAGTTTAAAATTTCACCGACAGATGGCACAAGAGTTAGGTTGTTGTTCATTACAGTATGCTGAACGGAACTTGAATTCTTGAGTTGCGAGTGTCGTGTGTGGTTTTAGTGGCGGTTTTAATTTAAAAGTTCGAATATACTGTGCATGCATTTACGAGATTCGTAACGGTAATATCACCGTTAGAGTAGACGCAGAGAAACCAGTGTTATAAGACGTTTACTAGCAGGTATTTATAACTAAGATTATTACTGAGTATGGCCCATATTCAACACCCGTGCATTTAATGAGTACATATTGTAGCTAAAATTTATCGGAGTACTGTAACGTAAATGTAAACATCGTACAAGCCTATGTAAATAAAAGCACATGGCAATGTTGATGTTTACATGTAGCGGAAAGATATAAACTGGCAGAAAATAGAAATTAATCAGGGCTTTTTTGAGTGCTCACTTTATTCCGAATCACCTATAGTTATTTTCTGTTAAGGGCGCGATCTACAGCAAATTTCATCACCGTGTTTTTATTTTTATTTGTAACACATATTTTTTTCTTCTAATTTTACGCACAAAATGAGAATAAACGGCGCTCTTATGAAATTATTTCATCTCTCATAGTTTTTGCGAAAGGGCTCCTCTAAGTCAAAATTCGCGTGTTACCGTTTTAAGGACGACACTTAAACCAACTCACTTACAAATCTGAAAAAATTTCACGGTGGATAAAAATGTCGCAGGCTACAATTTCTCGTACATAAAAACGAAGAAAAAATTTTTTTTTGTCTTTAAATAAAAGTGCTGAAATTTAAAATAAAAATTTAAAAAATTCAATTATTTTTTTTAAAACACAAAAGTATTATATTTTGCTGTTTAACATAGGTGAACTTGTAGCCTACAAAATCGTTATTCACTGTGAATGTTTTAATTTTGGTGAGGGAGTTGGTTTTAGCATCGTCCTTAAAACCCTAACGTGCAAATTTTGACTTTAACGAGCCATTACACGAAAACTGAGAGATAAAACATTTTACAAGAACAACATTTAGCCACGTTTTACGTCTAAAATAAGAAAAAAATATTAAATACAAGTTTAAAAATAAAAGCATGGTGATGATAATTGCAGTAGACCGCGGCTTAAAGTAAATTTCGCTTGATTACATGTCGGACGTACTGATGTCGTCTAATCGTTTATTTCCGGTCTTGCCAACGAAACCTGGTTATTCGTCGTGGAAAGAAAGTTTTTCTCCGCCTTGTTATGTTGGCAGCTTATATCTGAGAGTAATAAAATACAGTGTGCTTGTTGGCTTGAGGTGGGAACACTGTCAGCGTTCTCGCAGAATTTCACAAGTAGTTCGGTGTTGGTTTAGTGTATTTGTCCAAGTGTCATTCAATACGCGTTTTTCTTATGTTAACCAGCTTGAAATTCGTACGTTTTCTCACTTACGTGATCAGGTTTTGTCGATGTCCACGTTGTCTAAACACTTGCCAGCAATTCAATCCAACATGGCGCGAATTTACATTAAACCAATATATTTCATACGTGGAAGGTAACTTAGGGGAAGATACAATGAATTTTAAAGTCATAATGTTGAACAAATGTATATTACTATAGAATTCTATTTTCATTGGACATTTGTGTAAGTAATCAATGAGCTTTATGGCCACGGGTTACTAGTTATGCCGTTTCTGCGAGTTTAATGTTTTAAATCCTGAAAGATAGCAGATATCGCAAAACCGTTATATTTAAATGCAGGAGAACGTTTATAATATGTAGCCTAGTTTTTCAAAACATGTTCTCATAATTTAGGCTATTTATCAACCTAACTAAATTTTCTTAAAGCCAATAATTTCTCAAAATTATAAACAAGTTTGTGTTGGAAAATATTAGGCTTCATAGTACAAACAATTTCCAACATTTCTGTGTAATGGTTTTATGATGTCTGAATTATTTTACGATTTAAATATAAAACTTACTAATAAAGTATAAATAAGGACCCGTGGCTTTAAGTTTCTTAAAATGTTACAAATAATAAAGGACAAATCGTAAAATGTTTGTATGACTAACATCTCCCCCAGCTGGCATCTTTCCTTCAATTTATCTTATTAAATATTTTAGTAAATGTCAGGTAACACTAAATCATATTACAGAATATAAGTTATAGGCTCAATCGAACATTATAAATTTTCTTGTGAGAATTCCAAAATAGCGAAAGTAGAATAAGCCAACATGGCAAGTCTACGAAAAATAGCAACATAAATGTACGAGGACAACGATGAAATCACAAATGACGAGAGAGGCGGATATGAGCACAGCCGACACAGCAAAGAAATACAGAACAAAAGTGGCAGACTTCCGTCGTCGACAACAGACGCGACATTTCGGTACCTGAGATATGTTCTCGTCTTCAGACACATGTCCAGACCCAGGAACTCCATCAGGCTGGCTCAGAGACAATATATACTGGCTCGTACACCTTACTTCAGTTGTTTGTGTAATTGTTCTTCTTTTGTTTCCTTGTCGTCTTTCTTGATTCAACAACTTTATACCATTCCGGAAACAACTCGTACTGTTATTGTTCTATTATTTGTGTTCGTGCGGATACGCATATATTTATCTCCGGAGTTGCATATATGTAGAGACGTGAAAAATTCACGTTTTCATTTAGGCATAAGCTAGAATTCCAGTAAATGTAAATTTGTATCACTTCCGCAATTGGTCTTTGGCTTACTTGAAACCTCCTGGAAGTCTCTGAGCCAATAAGCTAATAGAAACGTAACTAACACAGACCTTATATCACTTTAACAACAAGCAGCTAATGAGCATCTGATGTCTACTTCAGTTCACAAATATTCTTGCAGGCTAACCTACATGTCAGCGAACCCGAGAATTTTTCCCGTCTCTTCATATATGTTATATGTTTGGTGACCACAGCTAATACTGGGCTTTCTTGCTGTGCTTTTTGTTTGATTGTGGAAGTTTTTCTTCAGCTTGGTAACATTCACTTGAAATGGCGCAAGTGCATAAAAATGTTTCAATTTATAATAATAATCCATTACAGAAATCGTTCAAAGATCACGTAAGGGTGTTCAAGTGGGGAAAAATCCTGTTTTATATATTTGTATGAAATAGTGTTAGTTTTGTATACGTTAACTGGGAACACATTTTCCTCTCATAATAACATTTAGTTCGAACAGTTTTCTCATAATGGCACTTCAAAATCTTAATTTGCATGTATTTCGATCTCGTAAATGGCAAAATCAATAAACATAATTAAATTAATAAATTCAAGTTGATATAACATGCCACAGGCTACTGCTTGATATGTTTCAAAGTCCATTACAGAATGTATTTGTGTAAAAAAAATCTGTGATTTTAAAATATATGGATTTTCTTAAAATTCAAAAATAATTTGTATTATATTAAGCAGTGGTCCGTAACATGTAACTTCACTGTAATTTTTTTTTTTAATTTCATTATGTTCATTCGTTTTTGCGGCTCATAACACGCAAATTTTGACTTTTAAATGACAATATGGGAAAACTGTATGAGCTAATTGTCTTTTGTGAGAGGAAAACGTACTCCAAAGTTACGTCCAAAAAATTAAAAATGTTTCACACATTTATAAAAATAAGTTTTTTGCCTCCCTTGGACGCTCTTAAGGGGGAAAAAAATTCCAACACCGTTAAAAATGACCCACACTTGTGCAACACTGTGAACTGGTAACAATGTTGATATAGCTCGTGACCTTCATTCAAGCTCAAGCACACCCAACAATACAGCAGCTACTCGCTTTTCTCTCTCTCTCTCTCTCTCTCTCTCTCTCTCTGCTAACCTAAACCTACATTCTCTCACCTTCACCCCGTTGTGTTGTTCTGGTGCATGTAGCAAAACATTCTTCCTTTACCATTCCTATTTTATAATTTCCACGTCACTAGACACTTCACGATAACGGGACTATTTTGAAAAGTGTCGAGTTATAATAGTTATAATAATAAGTATTATTACTCTTTATTTGATCCCTGCCAGTTTTGAGTAGGGTGGATAGTAAATCGTGGAACAGCTCGCGGGTACAGTTAGCCAGACCTAAATCAAGAACAACGAGTGTAGGAACCTCGCCTCTATTGTCAATAGTATGGACGTAATACCAACGGGAAAGTTGTATTAATGAACATGTTAAGTGACGATAATTCAACAACCACTACAAATGGAACGATGACCTTCCGGATTCAGTTCAGATACAAGATGACACGTATGTAGGGAACACCATCCCATCCTATGCGATGGAAACATGGGGTTGCCTCTGTTATTATGCATGTATTTCTGTGTATGTATGCCTGTAACTGCCTATCCTAGTGAATAAAGAACCGGAATGACATAAGGAACAAAAAGGTACACTTGTCCGAACACGCTCAGACAAACCGTTTCTGAGGTACAGGCACTCAAAAGTCGGAGCATTGTGGCAACGCCGACAGGTAAACAACCCGTGTAGCACATTAATGGTGACATGCATCCGAGTAACACTAGCGATGTACAACTTTATTACCGAGAGGTATGCAATACACATGGCAACAAGTTAAGGGAGGAGGAGGGGTGGTGGTACTTGTTTGCAGGGGCCTAGACAGGACGACTATAGTAGTATGTGTAATGCAGTAAAACAAATAATGTTTTATTGTTTTAATTTGCTGGAAACACGGGAGCTAGAATGAGTAAATACCATCACTTAATACTACAGTGATTACATTCTTGTATTTACATTACACGAAACACTTAACATGTTGGCAATGCTAACTGTTGACGCTCCTTTGACCGGAAACTGAAAACATAATTCACAGACCTGATGATAGCGCGCTGAGAACGAATTACAATATAGCGAGATTAGTTTTTAACTATGGAAAAAACATTAAAGAATGTTTGGTTCGTAATTTTTTAATGCAATTTTCAGCACTACACTGTATTTATTTGCTTCAACATACTCCATTGCGAAATAAATGACTATCAGAAGAAAACTAATGGAGTATGTTCAAGCAAATAAATCCAGTCATGCACTCCCATTGCACAGTTCTTTCAAAGATCATTTCAGCATTACAATTTGTTATGTGTTTGCCAGAAATAATTGAGAATATTTCTCTTCTGGCCGGAATAATATTAGAAATTTCGCGTAAATGCATTTTGTTTATAAGAGTTTTATTTATAATTCAGAAGATAATAATTCTAAAACTGTTTCTACATTTAAACGTCGCGAATACAATCTTGATAAGCATGTCTTCTTTAGTGCATATTTTAATCCTTGAAGCTCCTAAGGAACATAAGTAGGCTACCTGCAGCGTACTTTTTTTAACTCAGCGGAGTATGAAGTTCAATGTACGAGAAAACTTTTATTTATTATTTCAAGATATCTTGTCTGAACGCGATGGGTTTGTGTCCTGCAACTTCCGAGCCGAGTAGTGACACAAGGGAGGTATCGCGGACCTTGTCGACATCTTCTGAGGCTTACCAGTGGGTCGACCTGGTTTCTGCACGACTGTATTTCATTCCTACTCTATCTCGGAGTTTCATGCTATACTTCCTTTCAATGCCATCTGTCAAAATACGCTATAGTAAATACGAGGTTGCAGTTGGCGTAGCGGATAGAGTGTTTGCCTCCTAAGAAGACGATTCTGGTTCGACTCCCAGTGAGGTTTTCTGCATGTGTGAAACGTGGCTGTCGTCGTTGGCTGATGGGTGTGCTCGGAGTACTCCCTATTACCCCGCCCTCACTATTCTTCTGTATTGTATAGCTTCATTTCATGTCTTCCTTCAGACACCTACGAGCTCGTATGTTGAGCAGATCCAGAGAGGACTCCTATGACAGGTTGACGAGTTGATTGTGAACGTGCCCGGGAAAAGGCATGGGGGTCCATTCTCTAGCTTCACCTCTTGTAAAGACAGACATCATTGACTTTCGAGAGCGACAGAGATAACTATAGTCCGTCGTGACTGTATTTATACCTTATTCTCTAACACCTCTCTTTAACAGAATATCAATATACTTGGCAACACTGTAGACTTCAGCGAGCATTCGCTCGCTATGGCGTACGCCTATAAAATTGTTTCTGTTCATCGTCCGAACCCACTGCAGTAATCGTTCCAAGATCACACATGACTTGGTGATTGACAAAACCTGGTTTTGTGACCGGGCAAACGCACCTAACCACTGTAAGTTAATATTGCTGCCTTTATTATTGTATTTTCGCTACGCTGTACATTGTCACATAACTGCTAAGTGAGAATCCATAATGAAAACAACTAATTGCACGATGGCATCGAGCTGCACAAGTCAGCAATATGGCGGCACTGGCCTCCAATATAAGGGAAATTTAGTCAATTGTCAATCAGAAGCTGCTGAAGAACATTATAGAATGAGTAATGTATTTCAATGATCCTTACAATAGGACAGAATAACGTACTATAATAATGTGAACATAACGCCATATCAATGTTATGTCGTCCAAGAAATCTTAGTCAGAGACTAAGAAAAAACAACGAATATGCTTGTGTTGACTACAGCCAACCTAGGCTCGTTTTCTCATTTTTTGTTTGTTTTATCGTTGTTTTTCTCTTTTCTTTTTCTTCTCATACTAAAATTTCTGGAACGATTTATATTGCAATGGGGTAGGCCTATGTCCACAATAGTACAATACCGTATGACAGAATGAGGCCCGGCCAGCAGGGAATGTTTCTCGGGACATATCAGCCAATAACGGACAGGAGGAACATAAACGATAATTCACTTTTGTATACGTATACCTATTATGCGATTATTCTCTGTCAGGTATTGTATTCAGTGTCTTGGGTTTGTAAAAACCTCGTAGAACTGAAGCTGATTTAGAAAGCAATTGTTTTTGTCAAACGCTCGTGCTAACTAAAGTTGTAAGTAGGATGATGTCGTGGAATAAAATACAAGACAGACAATGAGAGAAAATTGCTCATAGAAAAATGTTCGGTACAATCTGTCGTATATACGTATGTTTGTGTACCAAACATTTAGTTACCTGGCAGATACATTTCTCTTAACGATATATTAAAATCCAGAGAAATATATTTTTTTGTATAGTAGATGCGTTTTATATATGTTTCCAGTCAAATTGTTTTCTTGACTCTAACACACACTTGTTTCTCCATATAGAAACGTGTAGTGTTGATTGTTCCAACCCTTTTTATCTGTGTGGGTTGTATATTAGTCGCGACTCGAGTGTAACTTTCTCCGGCCCAAGTCAGCAAGCGAAGAGCGGTAGTGATGGGTAGTGATCTCTGTCGCGGCTGCTGGAACCAATCACACTCCACGTCTCACGGTACAGTTCTGGACGCTGCACTCGGCCGCTCTTGTGTTAAACACGGCTTACAGTCTGGCGTCAGAGTAGAGCGACTAACAAACCACGCCCCAGCAGCTGCGGACCAATATTCTCGTGCGCCGACGTCGCCCGTGTTTTACATAATACAACCTCTGTCTTCCTTCCCTCAGGCTCTTTATCCAGGCCGCTACACTCACTGGGGAAATAAGACAACATATTGGCTTTCTGCGAGACACTGCTCCCTTCTGTGTAAGTATATATGTATGTGCATAGCTACGTATGTATTTACATACGCATGTATGTGTATATGCATGCTGGCGAGTACTTAAATATGTATTCTTATGTGTGTGTAATCTGTGTATTTATGTATGTACAGTACGTGTGTATGTTTTTAGCACATATGTGTGCATGTGTTGTTGCACGTATGTATATATGTTATGTGTGAGCATATGTGTGTTACATATTTATGCACGTATATAATATTGTATGTGTAGTTTATATGCAAAAATACATACATCACACACTCATACACACATATATGTATGTGTGTTTGGTAGTGGAACACCCAATCTGTATATATATATATATAGAGAGAGAGAGAGAGAGAGAGAGAGAGAAAGAGAGGGAAGAGAGAGAGAAAGAGAGGGAATAGAGAGAGAAAGAGAGGGAAGAGAGAGAAAGAGAAAGAGAGGGAAGAGAGAGAAAGAGAGAGAGAGAGTTGGAGACTGGCTGTTCCTCTAATAAACCAAAATACACGTTTATGTAGTAAATATTTACAGATTGTAATGTCCGTTCTTGCAAAGTGTTCTATAAAGCGCGTTGCCATATTACAGTCAGCATTATTTCACCTCCTTGTACAGTTAGTGTTGCCTACCCTCCAGGCTATTGTATTGTTACAACTAAAATGTTTGTCTCCTCGAAGGTTGCAACGAGAGTCCATTTTGGTTCATTACGATGAACTACCAGACAAGACCTTAGTTTAATTCTACCGTATAACACATATTGTCCATCTAACGCAAATACTTCTTAATATTCTACATAATGCGTCTCTTGAAACCAGCATTTAACGGACGTTTACAGCCCTTAACGGTTGAGAACGATATTTGACGTGTGCCATTGCCCATGGATGTCGTAACACAATCTTTTTTTTTACACGGCAGCGGCATGGTCTCGTGTTTATTAAACCAATAAATGTCTGGAAGCACAACGGAATACCAAAAGAAACTATTTTTTCATATTAACTTGTGCAGCATTTTTTGCGACTACATTTTGTCTTACTAAGACATGCGAATATGTCTGTAGAGGTAATTTTTAAGAACTGAATTTTGACATATTTGTAATGTACTGTTATGTTAAAATGCTTTTAAGATCAAACTTTACAACAATGGTTTATTTTAATATTGTACTGAGATACGGTAACATTGCAAAATAGTCCTTCAAACGAAATTCTGACATTAGAAAAAGTGTTAGTTTTGATGGTTAAATATTTTTAAAACCAAAAAAATCACAGTGGATAAAGACATTACAGGCTACAATGACATGCTCATAAAATTAAGTAATAAAAATTATTTGTATTTTTTAAAAATGCTGAAACTAAAAATAAACATTTTAAAAAAATTCAGTATTTTTTTTAAATACAAATAATTTTTATTCTTTAATTTTACGAGCATGTCATTGTAGCCTGTAATGTCTTTATCCACTGTGATTTTTTTGAGTTTGGTATATCAGTTGCTTTTAGTGTAGTCGTTAAAACGGAAACATGCAAAATATGACTTAAACAAGCCATTACGCGGAAACTATGAGAGATAAAAAAATTTCGTAAGAGCCAAATTTAGTCACATTTTGTGTCTAAAATAAGAAAAAAAAATATCTGGTACAAATAAGAATAAAGAAAATTATTAAAACAATTGTGGTAGACAGCGCCCTTAAGGAGGAGTCTTATACAATTTTATTGTGTTGTCAGTTTTTGAACCGTAACGTTTATTCTAACTGTATTGTCAAAATTTTCTCTTCGACAAAGCATACAATATATTCCTTGTAAATTGCTTGACGTATTTAATAATAATATAATCTTTCATTAATTTGTCAATTAGCTAATAGGGCGGTATTTTACATTTTATTACGGCCTTCGAGTGGGGAATAATTATAATTGTTTATTTTGCATAAATAAATATTAATTTTGCATATGTTACTAACGAGTACACTTTCCTATTGCTAACAAAATGTAGCTCAGGACGTGTTTCCATTATGGCGTTTCAAAGTCGAATTTTGCATGGTTTTACTTAGTCCGTGCCGTGCAAGCCAATTAACATAAAGAAACAAAGTAATTTAGAATAAAACTACGACACACGGGCTATGGTTTGAATTGTACAATAACCATTGCAAAATATCTTTGTATTAATAAAAAACGCCTGTTATTTGGTATTTTTCATATTTTTAAAGCAATTTTTAGGCATAACATTAAATATTGGGAGCGACGTAGTAAGGGCGTGTTTTCTGTAGGCTAACATTTTCACGTATTGCTGTTTGCCGAGTGCAAGGAGATAAATGTTAAAATTCAATGTCATTCACTTTAACTAATCAACTATTTTCTGTACTGACAAATTGTACGCTGGATGCTTCTTCAGGGGCGCTGCCTACCTTGAAGCCAGGGCGGGAGCAAGCATAGGGTTTTACATGTTATATGATTTTCCACGTGGCTCAGTAACGGTTGAAGTTACATATATGCCACCATTGACTTTTGTTCGTCTCGGTGCCGCGTACATTGCTATGGATCGTGTAGGCAGTATTTTTCAATACCCAGAAAATTGTGGGCAAAAAAGCATTTCCACATACCAAAAACACGCGAAAATGGCAATTCGCAATTTATTTTCTGCAATTAGTATTCACCTTTTCTCGGCGCGGAAAACGATTTTAGTCCGGAAGCAATATCACAAAAGGTGACCGAGTGCAATTGAAAATCATTGAACATGTAAAACGCTATTCTTTCTACTCCAGGGCTCCGAGGTAGGCAGCGCCCTTAACCTTCCAAGTTTAGCTGATTTAATAGCATGATAACTTCAGAGCATACACTTAGGTTAACAGTTCCAAGATGTATGTTGGTAGCAGGTACGTTATAAGGATGGTCTTGACAATACGACTTCCAACGGAAAATATTGTTACAAGTTTGAGAGCACAAACTTTATATGTGGGCAATTCCCATGAGTTCTTTGGGATAGAGGTCTTATAATTACAAATAAAAGAGTTAAATTAAGTCCTGGATTTAATAGCTCACAAAGCTACGAAATACACAAAACAGTAATCAACTAGAACTCTCACAACACAATTAGTTATGCACACAATTACTCCTGTGTCACAGACACGTTAATTAACTTTGACAATTAAAGCACAAGAAAGGTCTACCATCAATTAATTAAACACTATAAATCACAATAAAATTCAGTCATATATCCAATCAACAGTCTTTCTAATAATGACAATGTACAACCTTATCAGTCCGAAGTGGTGATGGCTCACCATGTGCTGCGCAGCACCCCGAGTGCACCGCTGTCTTCACTCTTGAGGTCTTCTGTTCGACTCCCGTCGCGCACCTCCTCTTCACCTGTCAGCCCGCCGCAGCAGTCCTCTTGTATCGCCAACACTGCTCCGCAGGTAGCCGCCTGCTGCCTCACAGTAGACTCTGACGTCACCAAGATGTCTTCACCAGTCTCTCTCCACAGGCGTAGCACCTTCCTCTAGCACTTCCAATAGCGAACTCTCCTCAAATGTGCCGACTCTGTGCTTTTATACTAGCCCAGACAGTCGGGTGTTCCCCGCATTACAGGGGTCTAAAAATAGATATTTCATCATGTTTCGGATGTGCTTGAAGTCACGTCGGCCGCCCTCGAAGGGTTAAGACGCAGTTGGGACAGGTATCTATGACGTAGTTTCGGCGGGATTCCCACTATGAGCCACCCGGGCTTTGAATCATCGGCCAGCCCTCAAGGTGTTACGAAACAGCCGCCGACCACTGGCCTCCAGGTACATGGCACGCAACAATATGTTAAACAACATTACACAAGCCATATTGTAAGGACGGTATTTACCCTTGAATGTCGATACTTCTAAGCGTGCCAACTAAAACTTTTGAAGTCTAGTTAAGATAATATGTAAGAATAAATCAGTTAATAATTAATGTTATTTGGGCAAGTCTTGACTTGATACCGCGGGGAGTTATCCTCCTTTATATTGACACTAAACGGGGTGGAATTTAAATACCTTACCTAAGTACGCGAAACCCTATGGCAATTACATTTTTTTTAAAGTCGTCATAGTTTCCACTTTCCATTAATTCGTTGCGTGATGTAACACTCTCAGGTGAATGACAAAAAAAAAAGTTTACGTAAGGTGTTCAGATCGTTGACTGACAGGTATGAAACCCGTATTGCAAGGCAGGTCGTACGAGCATGGTTTGACTGCATTGTGTAATTGTCTTTCTGTACGTTGAAAGGGCAGCATGTTCATACAGTATAGTTAACGGCACTGATATATCTAATGAAAAGTTGAAATAGTCTGCTTGGATCATCATAACATGTCCATGTATGACGTTCTTCTTTCCTTAGTTGCGTGTCCTGTCTGGTTGGGCCAATGATAACTCTGGTGCGTCGTTACTGAATATTTGTGATTCTACTGTTAACAACTACATAACCGCTTTCTAACCAATCAGGCGTAGACAGCTACACCGGTGGCACGGAAGATTACTATAATTTTCCTTCTAGCTCTAAGGCCGGTATTCCTAAACAAAAAGTTAGGGTCTACATAAGCACTACCATCTCAGGTGCAAGAAAAGCAACGGCAGAGACCTTACTCCCTGAGCGTATTCCTAGACGTGTTTGCGCCGTGTCCCAAGATGGTGTCAGGTAAGTCACTGCTTATTATTCGCCGGCCCGCGCCAGACTAGAAACAAATGAAGGCATGATGAGCGCTGCCGATTTACCATGGCTATAACAAGAACACGTTAAACTTTGTACTTTTGAAACGTATTATTTAGCAATTGAATTTGTTTACAAAATAATTACAGTAGCATAGAGATAAAAGTCACGGATTATAACGGTCACAATTAAAATATTCAATAACTATTTCTTG
>PNEQ01135652.1:0-42450 GCA_003012365.1 Medauroidea extradentata
AGAAATTTGCCTCACTTTGTGTCAGTGACTTGTGTGCACGTCTGCAGACTTGTTTCACGGTCAGAGATTGGATGTTTTGACATTCGTGTGTCGTGGGGTTTTACACGCAAATCACAGACGTGTGGTGTTACAGTAACCTTATTGTGATTGGTACAGTCAAATGAGAAACGTCACAGTTCAAAGGCACGCTGCCAATATAATGAAGTAGAACTGTAGACGTGCACATAAGGCACTGGAACAAAGCGGGGCAAAATTCTTTTCGCGAAAAGTTCATGTCTCTATCTATAGTTATTACAAACAAAGCTTTTTTTACACAAGTCACTGTGTTCGAATACTGCCGTGTTGCATAAAAGCCCACAATAAATGTAAAAACAATGTTAAAAAGCCAGATTAAGCTGACGTCAATAAGCGTGTAATACGCAGACAATTTATTCGGAACTCAATATCGTCGTTTCCCAGAAAGACGAAGCGAATACAAACAAAAATTAACTGTAATACAATTTTATTCCGGGGCAAAATACGGCCATTCGTTGAACAAATAGACTGAAGCCGAGTATTTGAAAATTACATTGAATCAATTCTGTTACAGTTTAAATAATTTTTCACTAAAGCCACTCTTGTTTACGGTAGCAGATAACTCATCGATTCAAAAAATCGTAGGTTGACAAGCAAAAAGAAAGAATGGCTACTAATTGAAAAACTTGCTGGCTGTATTTGTCAAATTTCCACCTTAAAATTAAATTTGAAATGTTATTTTTTTATATATTCAATGATTTGTTTATTTATTCCAAGCGTGTTTTAGTAACCATAGTCATCTTCATTTGAAAAATTCTAGATACGTTGTTCTAGTTGGCGTTGTAAATAACCCAAAGACAGCAAAAATTAAATAATTATTGGTGAAATAAACGTGAATTTGATTAGAGCACCCGAATGCGACTGGAATGACCGGATATTGTTGCCAGTAAATAAACGTCAGAATCATTTTAAAGGTTCCGCTGTGCACAGGCATTCCCTACGTGAGGATATTCTAACGTAATTTATTTTACTGTTTTGTTCACACGCAAGCTGTGTAACTCTCTGGGGAAAGCAATGAAGAAGTGCGAAACCGAGAAAAAGTGCTTACGAATGAACCGTTCTTACACTTCATGGCTTGAAATTACCACAGTAGATTCCATCTTTCAGATTTACGGTGGTATCGTAGTGCCAACTTGTTATAACAGTTTTGTCGCGTCAGTTACGCCCCCATTTCTGTCATTGTTACATGAGTATTCAGTACTGTAACTGACATTTTTGTTAAAGAATCTAATTGTAGCATAATTCCCTTGATTATTTTAGTATATATTGAAAATTTTATGAATGTTCACAATAAACTAGTCACTCTGACGGACATTAAGTATCTAACTACGAACCGTATTTTGTTACAGAACCATTATTTTCGCACACAAGTCCGATTTGAGTATTTGTAAGTCTGAGTACACGAAGATCATAGACTTATATCATTCTGTAAACGCTGTAACCTGATGACCTACAAGTAAAAATCTACGTTTTATACAAAGCAATTTGCGTTACGTTTACGTAATCAGCTGTAATTTACATTAGTTAAAGTTTTTTTTTTTTTTTTTTAGTTTTTTGTCTATATTACAGTCGTTGAACCAGATCCAAATTAGTTACGCTGTTTCCTATGGGTTTATATATAACACTATATTTTTTTGCTAAGCTCCAGAGTTACCTACCTGCAGTAACTTCTCTCTCACACACGATGTTCAGTCCTCTTTAGTAATTACTCTACTTGGGAAACTTGTCTCATTAACTGTCCGTGCAGTAACTTCTGCAGTTACGTTTTACTCAGCGGGAATACTTTGCGAACAGTAGTAGAAACAATTTTTTTTATATCTTTACTTTGCTGCGAGCAAACACGCAGGGCCTCCTGGTTATGACGGGCTCCTGGATTGGTCTGAGCAAGTTTTCATCATGTACTTTATAGGTAGAGCTAAGAGTTGGTGCGAAAATATTTTTGAACCATTTTGATTCAATGCCATATCTGCACATCTGCAGTTCTTGGTTCAGACACGACTGCATCAACCAGAATAAGGTTATTGTGACACATTGTTATGTGGTCTTCCTGTACAACCACAAAACAAGTGAGAGCTAAAACATCATATCACTGACTGCGAAATAGAGTTTCATATGTGCACATATGAGGAAAATTCTTTTCGTCTTGAAATTGTGGCTCTACTTGTAGAAGTGGTCGGATCTAAGGGGTTGGGGGGGAGGCAGGGGGCCAGACTGCCCCGGGCGCCGGGTAAGAGAGGGCGCTGGTGGTGCAGAAAATTTTTACTTGGGAATGAAATGTAAATAAGTGTAAAAAAGATAAATAATCTACCGATATTTAGACTTTTACTAGTTTTGTATTTTTGTATTTTAATTTACTTTGAACACCATGCAAATTTGTAAATACAGTATTTATAATTATCATGCACACTTCAAACACTGCTAATGGTAGCTCAAGTTTCATACATTTCTATTAAAATTTTAAACTGTTATTTACGCGAGCGAAAAACAACGTATGCAAGATACGTTTATTACTGTTGGGTTGATTGGACTGATGGGAAAAGTGTTCTGGAAAGGAGGCGGAGGGGGGGGGGGGAGCAAATCACAATTCTTAACCCGGGCGAAGCAAAGCCTAGATCCGTCCCTGCTTGTCGACTACTGGGTATGATAAGCGTCAAGGAATTAATCCGCTCCTACATCTAGACTGATGTTGCGGCACGCGGTCAGCACGACTACTTGAAGATAGCAGATACTACATCTGCCAAGATGGCGGAGGATAAGCTCTCCTTGAGACCAAGCGTGGTGGCGCAACGGTAACACACTGGACTTGCATCCGGGAGGACCCGGGTTCAATCCCTAACTCGGTCATCCTGATTTCTGATTTACACCTTTGCCGGAAATCTTTCCAGCTGAATGCTGGAGTGTTTCTTAACAAAAGTCAAAAATAGATTTCTTTCCAGTCCCAGTCCTTGTGTAAAGTTGTTTGCAAACTCCTTGACGTTGTTCTGACCCGGAAGCCTTGTAAATTGCTGCAATGCTGTGCAGTTATCGAAACTGCAAAAAAAAAAATAGCCTATATAACCACCTCACGTCATGAGCCTGATTCTTTAGATGCACTGGCAGACAACCTCAGGCAGTCTGAGAACGTCGAGGATTGGCAGTTAGTTCTCTTTACGTTTATTACAGTTCGTTCATATATAGATCCGCGCCCCGTTCTTTCATTATCCTACCAGGAGTATACATCGCATTTAGTAAGTTTCGTTCTAGTAATGAGGCCACAATTGTTTCAGTGACCTAAGACCACCCAACATAGCCATTCGAGTTTGATTCCTAAAGCCGTGGCACCCGATGTTCATTTATGAGAAACGTGGTACCTATATGGCAAATTTTCTCGGTATCTCTTGTTTCCCTCGTATTTGCTATCTGTTGCTGCTTCACCTAATGTACATCTGATATCACCTCACTCAGTCATCTACCCTGCTGGGCAAGTATTCTTCAGTAGCCGCCGTCGTGGACGGTTCTGTTTTTTGGATCCTGTGTCGGGAATTCGGCACATTACGTGTTTGTGATGTCCTGGAAGTTTCTACAGTTTGGTAGTGTTTCCTGTTAATGGATATTGGTACTAATTATTGACTCGTTTCGTGTATTCATTGGAGTTATTGGCCGTGGGCGAAAGCTAGAGGCCACTTTTCACGTAAAAAAAAATCTACCGTGCTGGGCGACGGGCGTATCTCTCGGGTGTAGAGCTGCCTGTTTCAGTTCCACTCCAGGACTTTCTCGTCCTTGGTAATTGCTTCCTAGGCAAGAAACACAACGTGTATCAACGACCGTATAGCTAGTTTGTATTTAAATTGCTTGTAATTTTTGTTTAGTTTGAATATACTTATCTGTTGGCTCAGAACCACAATCTTCACGCTCAGAAAAATAATAATAGAATCACTACATTATAATTATAGGTCTGGACACTAGCCTATCTACCAATGCTACAGAATTGACCACTTTATGACTGAAAGCGTCACAGTAATGAATTGCTCCTAGCGGCAGTGACACGAACTTGCTTCTCGTAGTTCCATTTATGCAATGTTAAAACAACATCAGTTTCCCAGAGGCGCCAATCAGTCATGAGAGGGTTAATTTTCAACGCCATTGCCTTTCCCTATGGCAGGCATATAATAATACAATATGATCAATAAATCAAACAGTCCACGAAGGTACTCATAACCAACGAGCATACAAGGGAACCAGAGTTGACACGTGGTTTGTGTGACTTTTTTTTATCACTCTGCAGATTCAGAACCGTCTTTAATACGTAGGAAATAATATTTTTGTACCGTACTTGATCACTAAAATTTTAAATTTTTCCATCTTCAGAAAACATTAGTTAATTTTAGTAAGGAACTACACGTAACGCATTTGTCACAATTAAAACATATCTATAGTAGCTTTGTAAGCTTTGTACCTTAAAATTATTACAATAATAAAAAATAACTTATAGACTAAGTGATTTTTAAATATATCATACTTCTGTTACAAAAAATTACACAAATATGTTTGGAAACGAAACACTAGAGTTTGGTTTATGCGCAACTGAATTAAGTACCCTACTAGTACACTGCAAAAGAGTTGCAGACGTCAGGTTACTGTGGGGGATACATGGTATGGCGTATATTTGGTATACTATTTTGTGCCACGGAAGTATAAATTGATTTTAATAATTTGATAATAAACAAACTGCTAACCAAAATTATCGAATACGTTCGTACTGTTATTTCTACTCAACGTTACCGTTCTCGCAGATTCTGTACACAAATCCGAAAAAAAAAAAAATAAAAGTAATTGGCGAATGCGAGAAACTCGTGCTACTTTTTATTGACACTTCCAGTATTTCGAATTTCGTGTCCTTTATTTTTTTTCTCGTATTTGTGTCTTTCAATAACGAGAAAGTTAGATAAATAAATAAGCGGGATAAAATAATAAGTGCTTGCCTCAGTAGTTAGGATTAAAATCTTTGGGACTATTTGTGCTGCAGATATAGCAGGCCTAGTCATATATCCAGGCTGCTGGTAACTTAAGTAATTTATAGAAGGTCATACTGAGCACTGTCACAGGGTGCAGGGGATTAATTTATACAATAAGAACGCTGTTATTACAGTAGTGAAATGTTTTGCTATTTATATTATTTGCTGCCTGTACTATATGTTTCGCCGTATTTTGCTGAAATGCCATATTGTGCTCTGTCGCGTCTGTTTCTGAGGCTATTTCTCATAAACGATTGCTTTTATGATAGTGTTTACCCAGCTACTTTAGTGCTGTATTTTGAACACAGTTTGACAAAGTTAACTTTTAATGGATACAGTTGTGTTGGTGTTTCATAGTACTGTACATTTGCCCCAAACATATCATGTATGCAGTTTGAGAGTTGACGTCCCGAACATTATTTAAGCATATGAGGTCATGCACGTATAAACAAGCATTTCCTCTATTTACTACTTGCTGAGAGATACATAATTGCTGGTAATATCAGTTTTCTTTGGTAACTAAATTAATTAATTGGTCATTAGCATACATCACCGGAACGAGTCTATATTTTTCTGTAGCTGGGAAATTCGAGCAGTAGTAAAACTTTAGCAACAATGGAACGGTTTCATAACGCAGGTAATGATGTAAAATCAATCTAGTCAAAATTTAAGTTTATTACTGATGTATTAAAACATAAATCGTAAATGGGAGTAAGAATAAATATGATTAAAATGGTTTGTAATATTACGGAAAAAAATATGTCGTGCCAGCTAAAAAAATATTTGACGTATTGAGAATGCCAAATATTTATGTGCCCAACACAAAAACACTTTATTGCCACCATTGAAATATTGTGGCCACAAAAAATATTATGAGTTTACTACAGATTATTTTGGCTTATTCAGTACAAGCAATTTTTTTTTTCGTTCAGTAATATAATTTAAACTTTTTAAATTAATGGAATATGATATACTTGCATCATAGTCTATTTAAGGCTCACCGATATTTCACATAGTTTTTTCTTGTATCCGTAGGTCATGTTTAATTAGCAATTCATAATATTGACTCTCGAAAAAAATCAGAGAGGTGTGGTGTAAAATTACACGGTTGAACTGACTTGAAACATAGTCATTATGAATGGTGTTGCATTATAACTTTTCTCTAAAGCTCGTTCGTCCAAGATGTTTCACGAAAATCTTTGAACTCTGTGATGAAATAGCACGAAGCATTGACAAATTCCCCAGAGAAGTGGTTTCTAGAGTCAGCAGTAAAACAGACGATAAAACTCTATTATAAAAGTAATTATTTTGGGCGTCTTTTACGATGCTCCGTATTCTTTTACTGTCGCATACCTTTCCAGTGGAGACTCCGGGTGTAATCAAGCGCCTGGAATTCTTTCCACGGGTCTAATGAAGTTTTATTACTTCCAGTCCACAATAAATTAATTGTCGGCTTCAGCGCAAAATTATCTTGTGTTTACGACCTATCTCAGTTTAAGGTGTCATAGAGATATAATTTTTAATTTTGATCAAGCGGATTCCAAGTCATGTAATTGGGTCTATTAATTTTACCTTTCTTCTAAAATCTGGCCAAACAATTCATCCTTCTTGGCTACGACATACTTAAACTAGTAATTTCGGAGTAACAAATAAACTAATTTTAAACGTGTTTCAAGAATAGGATTAGTCTTGAAGGCTGAAATAAATAATGTTTTCGTATGTTACTAGCAATCACACTATTTATTATACATTGACAAGGCAGAAAGTACTATAAAATTTTTCTCATTTTCTGTTGACAAAGTGAATAAAAGTTGAAAGTGTATTAACTATTATGTATTTATTGCGATATTCAAGTTTACCGAATGCCTGGAATCGAATCTAAACACGTACTTATCAACATAACTTCCGAAGTACAAATATCCAAGAAACTATTATAAGTTTAATATTGTAACCTTAGTTATCAGGATGCGTAGTGTTATGCAATAAATCTAAGTTCATAGTAAAAAGAGAAAATTTGCTTGCGAATTAATTATAAATTGGTTGCTAAACTAGGATTAAAAAAATGTTTTACCAAAGCTACCCTCAAAATTTTACGTCTCTAGGTCTAGCGGTTTGGGCTGTGCGATAATGAATGGGAGAGGACACTTAATATTATATATATATGGAGAGTCTAAATAACACCGACATACTCTGGCAGGTGATTCCATATGAAAAAACAAGCAAAAATCATATCTTGCGTTTTTCACCTAAACTTAATATTAAGGGAGTAATGGGTCTTTGAATATTAAAATTTATAATCGTGTTTCCCCAAAATATTGAAAACTAAATTACATAAATAAACTACATTTTCAGCATTTCTTAATGCTGTTGGGACCTTCAAAACAACAGCAGATACAAGGTATACCTTCTACCCTTATGAAAATAAAAGGGGTGGCTACCCTCTAACTGCATACAGTACCAACCAAAAACATAGGGCCACCCATACATATAAGGTACACCCGACCCGGATTCATAATATTGGTTGGAGCGACTTTGTTAATTTTTTCCCTGAGTGTAATCGCCATAAGCTTCATTTTTGTCCAAATAAACTTTTTTGTATATTTCTTTGTTTACAAGCTATGAATTTATGAATATATGGCAAAAGTAAAAAATCAATACATTTTGCAATATACAAAAGCTAATAAAACAAAAACTACTTCAGGTATCTTAATGTCCTTTGTTTGTGAAGCAGAATGTTCATGAACGTAAAATACTATAAAGCAATTACAGTAAATAACAATCAATTCACTCTCGTTTTCAGCTACAGAGGGGATTTAAAAATACAGAGAAAACTGTATAAATATTCCACTAATTCCGTGTGTATATTTTTGTGGTATTGACTGATCCGCCGTGTGTTTGCCGCTTAGGCTTGTTAGTAGATGTGTTTGGCAAGAAGTAGCAGTAGCAGTAACATTTATACCGCGTGTCTAAAACATGATTTCACCAAGATGTGACAAGTGGGTTTTTGAGTGTTTTTTTCCGTGTGTTTATTATTCACAAAAAAGGCAAAAAACTTACAAATAATTTTTCCCCCGCTGTGAATCCTGCATATTATTTTATCTTCATAAATTTTATGCTACACAAACAAAATACATTAACCTACCTGAAGTAGTTTTTGTTTTAATAGCTTTTGTATGCTGCAAAATGTAGTGATTTTTTTAGTTTTGCAATATATTCATAAATTCATTGCTTGTAAACAAAGAAATATACAAAAACGTTTATTGAACAAAAATGAAGCTTATGGCGATTACATTCAGGGAAAAATTCACAAAGTCGCTCCAACCAATATTATGAATCCAGGTCGGATGTCCCTTATACAGGATGTTTCTTAAATAGGGGGACAAACTCCGATTGCGTGTTCCTCACGAAAAACTATGACGTAAACATATTTTGCACTTGTCACCTAAACGCAATGTTAAGGGAGTAATGAGCCTCTGAACATCGAATTTTAAATCAGTATTTTCCCATAATATCGGAAACTAATTGACATAAAACTACAATATTTTCAGCACTGCTTAATGCTATGGCGATCTGCAAACCAACAGCGAATGTTGGTTGATACCTTCCGCCCTTATGAAAATAGCAATAGTGGCTAACCTCTAATTGCATATAACTTTTTTACCGTCCGGATTTTCGAACCTCTGAAGATGGTTTATTGAGTAATGTTACCTGTCTAACAAAAAAGGTCCTCTTGTTGCAATAGTCTAGGACTCATAGTTTTCTTTCAAATCACAAATGAAGCTACAGCGATAGAGTTCCCGAAACAATGGTATTGTGAGTTAGAAACATGTAGGTAACGTTGAATGTGCACCATCAACAATTCAAGGAACACAGCAAAATAAACATATGAACGCAATATTGCCTATGCTGTGTGCTGTGTATCTTAGGTGCAAAACACAAGACTTAGGAGCATTCTTAAATGACGATATGCAAAAAAAGGTGGGTTTGAATGGAAACCCATCACACGAAAAGGGATAGGTAGAAACTTCACTGAAACCTTTAAAACGCAAATATCCAAATGTTGTGTTTTATTCCACAAAATTAATTTTACAGTACAAGATTACCAGAAAGCCACCCTTTTTTTTGTACATGACACCTTATTCGAGAAAGGAAAATTAATGTGTTTTTGTACAAAAAGTTCTGATTCTGTAGATACCAACAAGTATAATTTACTAGTAAAGGGATTTAATTGTAGGGTTAAAACTTCAGGCATTAATTTTTGTTTGTCATGTTTGGCACAATTTCCGATCCGCAAAGAATAACCTAACTAAATTATGCACTTCTTTGTTTTCTAATGTACGAATGAGGTGTCGTAATTTTGTATAATACGTAATTTTCATATGGTTTGTGTAATTGACACAGGCGTACAGACTGTGTGATGTGAAACACTAAATAATACCTAATTTTGGAAAATTAAGGGTTGCAAAACCTATGTTGCTAAATGTACTAGTAGTCCATAAGCATTGCTGTATGTGGTGATCGATAAGAAGCACATACAAATTACCGTACAAGACTTCTTTTTACTTGTCCTGTCCTTTTGGGGGTAGCTCGAAAAGGTCAGCACCTAACGTAAGGTATTACATCAGTAAGGTTACAATAAACCATATTCAAATGTTCGAAATTCCTGACGGTAAAAAAGTTGTATGCAGTTAGATAGAACCCTTTTATTTTCATAAGGGTAGAAGGTATAAGTTGTATCTGCTGTTGTTTTAAAGGTCCCAACAGCTTAAGCAGTGCTGAAAGTATTTTTTTTAATGTAATTTAGTTTCCGATATTTTGGAAAAAATACGATTATAAATTTTGATATTCAAAAACTCATTACTCCCTTAATATTAAGATTAGGCGAAAAATGCGAGATATAATTTTCGCTCGTGTTTCATTAGGAATCACCTGCCAGCGTTTGTCGGTGTTATTCAGACTAACCCTATATATATATATATATATATATATATATATATATATATATATATATTCTGTAGCTTGGTGCTAAAAAGGCCAATGTCATAGGATAAAGGATATGACACTGGCATTTTTAGCACCAAGCCACATATATATTACACACACAGGCGTGTGTGTGCGTGTGTACGTGTGCGCGTGTGTACGTGTACGCGTGTGTTTATGTATGTACAGAGGAATAAGCAAATATCAGCCTTTAATTAGTTATATATGGTAAAGGGAGTGAGCCATTTTGGTCAGCGCTCAACATCGAAGTCATTAACACTGGTGAGGAGTGACGTAAGGTGGGTATGGGGCAACGCTGGAATGAAAGGGTGGGGGACACGAGGGATCCCTGAGAAAATCCATCGACCAGCGGCATCGTTTGGGAATCGAACCCGGATCACCTAGGTGGGAGGCGAATGGCCTGACCATTCAGCCATCGAGGCCCCATTCATGGTAAAGTGGGCACTTTTGAAGCCTTAGTTACTTTATTATTTCGGTTAGTTTAAATGTTCCAGTACTTGTCGATATGAACCTAACAGTCTAAGCTGTAAACAGAGTGTATGAATTTCACTGTAGTTGAACCACCGAGATCACTGAAATCTTTGTTGGAATTATTCTTAGGGCTAGTTGTATCAACACTGGTTAGCGCTTGGAATAAATGTTATTCTCCTGTTTGGCTATAAATGCATAGTATGAACTCACGTTACCGCTAGCCAGAGAGTTTATTCTCTGGCTAGCTAACCTGCCGTGGAAGATACCGATATATATTTTACAGGAGAATAGAGGCGAGCGCGAAACGATTTACAAGATGGCGTGGGCAGTTGAGAAAATTCTGTGACTCGTTTAAGTTAATACAAATATAATAATTTGTGCAAAATCGTATTAATTTGAGATATACAGGATGTTCACAAAAACACTGACAAACTCCAGCAGGGGATTCCTTGTGAAAAATAATACAGGAAATATACAAGATAATTTGCACATAATCGTGATATTATAGAAGTAATCGCCTTTGAAAATCAAATTATGGAACTTTGTTTTCACCACAAACCGAACAGTGATCGACGTAAACTGACAAAACTCAGGATGTTACTTCAAGGCAACAAGGCCGAAAACCAACATAAACGCTAGTTGATACCTTCTACCCTTAGGAAAACAAATGGGGTGGCCTCCCTTAAATTGCTGACAACTATTTTAGCGTCAGGATAATCGAACATTTAAGAGTGAATTATTGGGAAATGTGACCTTAGTAATTAAAAAGGTCCTCTTGTAGCGACTATCTAGAACGCATAGTTTTCGTGCAAAACGCACGTCAAGTTTTGGCGTGGTGAAACAGAGCCTAGCGTGTAGGCAACGCTGCGTACACGAGTGTCTGGTTTATTCCGCAGCGCCGCACACACAATGGTGGACATTCACTGTAAATATCACGTACCTCAGCTCACATAACAGTAACCAACACATTGTTCCTAGCTTAACTTGTGTATGTGTGTTAAAAAAGAAGATAAATATGCAAGTGAAATAAATATCTCTTGGGTACAATACACTAAGTTAGACATTTAAACATTTTGTGTAATTCTGGCAATATTGTAAAAAGTAGGGGAGCCAATATTATTTTCAGGCACTGTCAGATATTGCCAATGCCAATACTGATACAACATTGAGAAGGAAAAATAACGTTATTGCAGGTGCAAGAAATTAAAATTTTAATTTTCAAAACCCTTTGTTAAAGATAATTCTAATTGTCTTAATTTTTTTATTGTTTTAGGCTTACTTACTTTTAAGATGAATAAAAATCTATCTACGTACCACAAACTAGTCAGTGACTCAAACATATGCGGGCGTGTGATGAAGGATATGGTTTACTTTTTGGTATTGTGCGTATACGTCATGGAATTTTGGTTTAAAATTGACGTCAGAAACAGATGAAATAACAGCCACCAAGTCATTTAAATTTGTAAAGTACTCTTGACTGTGGCCTTCCTAGACGTGTATTTCTCTGCCAGAAAGTTGTGTTGAAAATTGTGCAACACGCAAAGAGAGAAGAAAAAATTTTGAATTTTAAGCTCTTCCACTTCAAAAGGAGTCGACGGTTTGGATTTATCGGTACTGAAGCAGCCCTGCTGTAAACTTGTAGTAAAATGTTAGGTTCCAAAATACTCATACATTACAATAGCATATCAGTTACATGATTTCATATCAGTAGTGATACGTCGAATACATTTCCTTACCTTCCCTATCCCTCGACCCTCGAGTTGTATCTGTCTGGTCTTTAATGCAGATTTCCAAAATGTCAGTTACCACTCAGGCATGTGAAAACAAATGCCACATCAGTGTCACACAAGCCATGTAGCACTGTGTTATTTTACACACCGTAAAAGGTTTATCGCAGTAAACATTTTTTGTTATCTAATATGAACACTCGTTAACTATTAAGTGGCATTTAAGGCTAAAACTCTACGTTGAACCAATTAATTTTAATGGTGTGTGTGTTTAATACTGGAATAATTAATGCCACATGTTAACAAACAACACATTTTAACGTAAATCGTAATACATATTCGAGAAGATACTGCCCTACCCCATCTCCATTATTGTAGTCTACCATTTTTACTGTAACGGACATGCAAATTCTTTGCGTAACGTTGGAGTTTTATTGACCAGTTTAACGAACATAATAAAAATCTCAAATTGGGTCACTTCCGCATTTATGACTTTTTTCTTTTTCAAAAAAACACACAAATTAAGATAGTAACAAAGTGTTGGTTGCGGTCGTGTGAGCTATTTAAACTATGGTACGTGATATTTACAGCGAATGTCCACCATTGTGTGTGCGGCGCTGCGGAATAAACCAGACACTCGTGTACGCAGGGTTGCCTACACACTAGACTCTGTTTCACCACGCCAATACTTGACGTGCGTTTTGCACGAAAACTGTTCGTCCTAGACAGTCGAAGCAAGAGGACCTTTTTAATTACTAAGGTCACATTTCAAATAATTCACTCTTAAATGTTGGATTATCCTGACGCTAAAATAGTTGTCAGCAATTTAAGGGAGGCCACCCATTCTCGTAAGGGTAGAAGGTATCAACTAGCGTTTAATGTTGGTTTTCGGCCTTATTGCCTTGAAGTAACATCCTGAGTTTTGTCAGTTTACGTCGATCACTGTTCGGTTTGTGGGGAAATCAAAGTTCCATAATTTGATTTCCAAAGGCGAATTTCTCCTTTAATATCACGATTATGTACAAAGTGTCTTGCATATTTCCTGATTTATTTTTCACAAGGAATCACCTGCCGGAGTTTGTCGGTGTTTTTTGTGAACATCCTGTAGAATGAAACAATACTGAGTGCGAGTATATGGATTGGGTTAAATAGAAAGCAATAGTGTGGGCCATTCTGTGCTTCTAAAACGTGTCCCTAACCAAGCAAATTCATGCACAGTATCGAAAATCATTATTACGAATGTATGCTCTGCGTATCCAGTGTTACTTCCAATTTACTTTTTATTCATTCAAAATTAAAATTGAATTGACTGCGATCGTGATTTTAGCTACTTTTGACTTTTTCAATAATAATGTATCGCGCCTAAAGTAATGTTTGATACGTTTTCGTAACCTCAAATTGTATAGCTTCCTCGTGCATATACAAGGATGTAGGAAGTGTGAAATTATATATTTATAAGCTACAGAGGAAAATTGTTGTAAAAATTATCGTTGCTGTAATATTGTAGTTGGGTTCTAAAGTGTTATTTAATGTCAAGGTTTAATTATTCAGTGTGGTGGATACTTTGTTCATTTTCATTGATTGGCGATGTTCGTGAATAATTTCATGATTTGTTCACTGAAAGCAGCATATTTTAATGCAGGTAAAATAGCTTTGTTTCACAGTTCTGATTTTACATAGTTTATGTCACAAACGGAAAATATACGGCCTAAAGTTTTATATTTGTTCTGGTTCCAATTTTAGTAACTGATTTTTAATTCCACGCAAGTTTCGTAACTCGTGTAACTTCCTAAAATATGCCTACTAGTGACATTCGTCGTTCAGCGAGTCGTGAATCAAATCGTGATACCTAAATTTTTTCTAAGCAATTCAGAGCTAACATGTTTCATGCCATTCGTACAAGAACTATACAATAAATTTTACTGCCATTGCAAGTGTTCACTGAGGTAGGTTTGATTTGCGTAGACAGCAAACATATGTGAAGAGATTTGAAAGTGAACAATCTAACGAAAGATTATAAACTAAAAGTAAAGTCCTCCATTCTTATGAAATAAGGAGAATCCCAACAGAATATCTCTTAAATAAGCACACGACGATTTCAAAATCTAAATTTATTATAATTTCACCACGAATTTTGATGATAATGTTAATTTTAAGGTTAGTATACATGGTGCTTGTGTTGTAATAAATTAAGTTAAATGTACAATACAAACAGAGTGAACATGTTATAAAATTTCATTATTATTTCACATTTCACTTGTAAATGTTTTAATATTTCGTACGTACTTTGTAAACAACACGAAATAAATATATAAACATATCACACTTGCTAACATCATCTTAGTTTTCGGAATAAAAATACATTTCTAGTAACTATATTGCCAACATATACATAAAAGCACCACAAAAACTCTTAACAACCTGGTAGCTAACAAGGGAATAAAAACGGCTGATAAAACACAACTGGGCACTACAAGAGAAAAAGCTAGCACGGTGTTAGCTAACAGCCTGCTAGTTGAAAGTTGATACAACTGGCCCTCAGTAAGACTTTCTTCATTGTGCTAAATTTGAAGTGAATATCTTGTAAATGTGGAGAAGTCTGAGCAATAATACCATTTTCAGCATTCAGTAATGAAAAATAGTTTTGTCTGCGGCGAATTACACGCACTTTTGTATATCTATCTCTTCGGATTGTAATTTAAACGTCTGTGTAGGGAAAATTTATATAAATCAATTTGTGCAGTTTAGAATCCAAACGGGAAACATTTTTACATACACCACTGTCAGATTGGTTGTTATTCATGCAGTATTTCATACTTTCAAAAGAGGACTTTGCATCATAAGTAATAAGTGATCGTTCAGGAGATGTTTGAATGATGTTTACAAATTAATCTCCGGTGGGTGTTTAATCACTGGAGGATTTTGGGTTCTCTCCCCGCCTCCCTCTCAGGAAAATTATTTTTCAGTCTTCAAATGCAAACGACGCTAAACTAGTTTCCCGGTCAATGAAATTTACGGTCTACCACTTATATAATTGGCTGATAGCTCCATACAGCTTATAAGTAGATCACTGTACAAGAGGCTTTAACTTTCACTCTATCGGCAACCATAGCAGGCGAAGGAATACGACAGTAAAATGATTACAGTTTCTATTTGATGCATTAACCGTAATTATAAACGTGACTTCCGAGAAAATGTTACATATTAAGTATACGTCTTTTGTGTTTAATTAAAAAACATTCTTCAGTTAAGTCAAAGAATAATATGTAATTACACAAATTTCAGGAAACGTAACGTTTTTATTTTCGTAGATGTTTTGAGCTCATACACCCACTACAGACACCCTTTATTGAGTGAATCAAACCGTATGTATACCGTTTATAGTAGAAATTACTATAGTTAATTACATTGGATCACAAGTAAACTATTTAGTCAGGTCTTCAGAGTTTGGTTACAAAAAAAAAACAACAACAGAAATTGTAGTCAAACGGTGAGATGAGGCCATTTAAAATATTTTCGGATCTTCAGAAAAATGTCGCTGTCAACTTTTCTAATTAATCAAATATAATATTATCTGAACTGTTCAGTTTTATAATCTATAGTGATGTATTTTAAAAATTATAGCTCCAAATAGTCAAAACGGCATGCATTATTTCTCTGTTATGAGTACGCTAAAGTTTGGTTGCAATGGTTTTCCGAATGTTTTGTTAGTCAGTACATAACATGTGAAAATTACACAAGGGATAACATTTATTTTCTAACATTCCAAAAAATTTGATAATGCATTCAATATAAGATGTCTCATAAATATAGTAGCAGAAAACCATTTTATTAACTCACTAAACGTCCCGAGAGCAGGAAAAACACATTTTTGTTTCCCTAAAGCCGTTCGAAACCTCGTACGAGTACAGTCTATCGCCATTCGAAATCTCTAAATATTCAATTCGATCTCGTTGTCGTCGTATCTACCTAAATCTACCCTGTTCGGGACATCAACCAAGCAGACGAAAAACACGAAAGAGCGCCAGGTTCCTGTGAGTTAAAGGAAAAAAACATGTTTTCCTTAGTTTACTCTAGCTAAGGTTAATTCTACTACGTGTTCGATCAATGTTATAAATTTGTCGCAAGGAAACTTTCTGCCGTTTGAGCGCTGGTATCGGTAGTGCACCAAACTGACCAATCACAGAGCTTCCCTGAAATTTAAGTTATATTGAGCTAATAATTTAAACCGCGAAATTGGTTTATTTTGACTTTCAAATTAAAGTAAGTGACTTCTATCATTTCCAAGTTAATTTAAGTTTCATTTTACTGCGGTTTCGTATTTATCTGGTACATTAGCGGTTGAAGCGAAACTAGTGGCAGAAATTTTCCCTGTGCCAAACTCTCCCGTAGCAAAACGTATTTTCTTTCTAACCTGTTGTAGAGTATACGTTAATAGTACGCAATTGGAATGTGGTGTACTACACTGTACTAGTACAAAAGGATATTCTGCACTGTTGGTCTGCAACCGCTTCTGCAGATTTAGTTATTAACTTTTAAATATGTCCTTAATACTAGTGTTTTGAGTTTTCGCACGCTCGGGAAAAGAGAAGTGACGGAATGAGAAAGCCGGAGTAATCGGGAGATCCCCGAGAAAACCCCCGAGGATCGAACCCGGATCTGCTCGGACACGGCGACTCCTGAGCGCCCCAGGTAGTACTTACCCAGATGAAGTTGGCTTGTAATCGTATAAATGTCACGTACAGACGGGAGAGGCCAGGTATAAATGCCACTGCCGTCAAGGGGCGCAAGCCCCTAGCACGCACAGGAACTTGTCGCAAAACGCTCAGTCACACTTCGTTACGACAAACCGAGAGCGGTGGAACCCGTGCGTGGGACTTCTGACACGCCCATTAAGCATCGCCGTCTTAAGGCCACGTTCGGTAGTTTAAAAGTGAGTTAAAATTTTTTTAAAGCAATACAATTTTCATATCGAAGAATCCCTACATAGGATTAGCCTACCACAAATATGTTATAATTTGCATCTATTTTTTTTTTTTTTTGCTGGCAGTAAATTCCATAGTTATTCAGATTTCTGCTCCCAAAGTATCACTAAATTTCTAATGCATTAAGGTAAAAATAAAGCAATTTTTTTTAAAACTAGCGGTAGGCCTACATTGTTTTGTAAAACGCCTACTTATAATTTAGCGTCGTATTACTGCTCTTAGTCTTAATTTTTTTCAAAGCATTCCGTTAAAAAACATTCCAATATTTTGCACCAGTGTGAAAAAAAAAGCTACCTAGCATGGCCTTAACGGTCTGCTGGACGGGCCCCTGGAGGCTGATCGAAGCTCTGCGACGCGTTTAATTACATTTGTCGGCGTTAAGGGCTGTGGTGGGGTGGTTTGGGGCACAACTCCACCTATTCCCTCGTGTAAACTGGCGAACCCCTTCAGCTGCCCACGTCTACTTGAGCTCCTCCCTCAGCGACTCCACCCCCCAGACACCTAGAACCTCGCGACATCGGCTAGTATCGCGCGATGACATCCAGCCCGAGATAACGTGTCGCTGCTGTGCGCACGCCCAGTCACAAGCCGCCCCCGCCAGCGCACGGCAGGGACTCTCGCCCGACTAATGACCCGCCTCGTGCTGCGGACCGTGATAAAAACTAATAATCCTCCAGCTCCAGCGAGGACACGGAGGCTGCGGGGGTGAAAGAGGGAGGCACACCGGCGAACGACCCCGTAGCAGCTGTCGCGGTGAAGAACGTGTCACGTCGCGCGACAGCCTGTCCCGTCATCCACGTCGAACACTATTCTCTCACTCGTCTCTGCCAAGGCTTTTGTTTTCACAAGCACTGGCTTCCGTAATCAAATAGGATAAAGTGCTGTCCATTGGTCATACTCGGAGATTAGCGAAACACACATATGGAGCATGAAGCATTGTTCCATTTATCTTGAGACCATTGAAAAGACTCGTTGATGATGATAAAAGTACATAGATAATTGAAGGGTGCACCTGAATAATAATGTATGGTACGTGTAGTAACTTAGTCGGTATTCCCTGGTTTTGTGTGCTCAGATAAATTGCAATACAAGAAAAAACGTTTCTACCACCCTTTAGTATTTTATACCCGTGAACAGTAATATACCAACGTTTAGCATTGTAACTGTTAAAGTTGTTGATATATGGTGAATTTATGTAGCCTTACAGTGGAATAATGCTGTATAAGGCCGGGTTTATAAACTACGCAAGGACGCGAGAACGCAAGACGCAAACAATTGAACATACGAAATCGATGTATACCCGTTTATAAAATACGCAAGAAACGTAAGTACGCAAGACTGTAACGCAAGAGTTCATCAACTTTCAACTTCTTGCGTTTCACCGCCTTCTATGTCGACAGTTTGCTTGGTAAAAACATTTGAAACTAGTCTCTAGAAGGCTGTGATTCTGCCATTTCATTAAATTTTTTTTTTGTGTTTGTCAGGAATGTGTCTTAAAATACACGGTGTTAGTATTTATTTGGTTTCTATTTAAAAATACCAAAACAACAGAATAACTAGAAAACAAAGATGGCGACAAAACATATTCGTAAAGGAAAAATACAAAGAGAAATTTTCTGTTGCCTCTCCGAAATTTTGAGTGGTAGTGTTGGTTATATCGTGTCGCTTGCGATGTTTATAAACAGCTGAAATATTGGTTTCTAGCGTCCTTGCGTTGTTGCGTAGTTTATAAATACGGCCTAAGACTGCATATACAGCGTTGTTCCACGACATAGCGACCATGTAATACATTTGAATAGATGAGAACACTAGAAAAGCTACAAATGTCTTCTTGTTTGATGTAAATTACTTCAGTGGAGTGGTGATTACATAATGATACGATTTGGTGTACCATTAGCACGAAAATAAACAAATGGTATACAATGAGGAAAAATCACTTCAATCTTTGTACATATATCACTGTTATTATAATGAAAACTTTACAGACCAGAAGTTACTATTCTGTGTCATAAGAAATAACAAATCAGAAAAACATACAGGCTTCTAAATCAAGTCAAATTTGTGTTGCATGAAAGTCGTATAACACATAATATGTAATAAAATGTAATAAAAGCAGAAATCATTGTTCATTGTCAATATAGGACCTCAATACTACACAAAAAAGTCATTGTGTGTAAGTCTTAAAAATGATATAAAACAAACCGAAATGACGAGCCATACATGTGTTTGAAAACAGTCAAGTTCCACATATTGTGATCTCATAAAACAGCCTATGCCGTGGTTCCATATACACTGTCATGTCCATCAAATCCTCCTTCTTTTCCTTTTTCACTGGCAGTCGTGCACAGCATAAACTAGGTAGCTCAGATGGGCACATGGTAGTTGTAATTGTGTTGGTGCTCTTCCTCTCTTTTCATTTAACACCTCAAAACATTCCCATGCGCGTAGACGTCACAGGGTAGGAAGCTTTGCCCTGAACACAAAAACTTCTGGTATATTTCAGAGAAATGGTGGCACTGAATCAAGTAACGAAAAAGTGTAATTTTGCGCCAGTTGTTCTATCCCACGCATCGATCTGACCACATAATAAGCTTTTTTCCCTCCCCCTCCTTGAGGATAGCGAAGTTGTCATGTACATATTTTAAGATACGAGAAACTATATCCAATGAACCTCGTTTGCTAACCGTTTCGTCCCAAATATTAATAGTGAATCTATTACATCCAGCATCATGTATTGCAAAGTTGTAGCACGAGAGTTGCCTTTGGTAAAACATGCTGCAGTGAGTGAGTGTGGGGCAAAACAAAACTTGCTGCATATCTACACAAAATACAATGACTATTGTTCGCATGTGCTAACTCAGAGTCTTTTTTAAAGCAGAATATGATTGTACTTGAATGTTGCAGATCTGCGCGACGTTAGTATCCGTTTTTTTTTTTTTTTTTTTTTTTTTTTTTTTTTTTTTTTTTTTTTTTTTTTTTTTTTTTTTTTTTTTTTTTTTTTTTTTTTTTTTTTTTTTTTTTTTTTTTGCATATTTGAGGCTCTTTCAGCTGAATGCAATTCACCAGATATATTTATTGTTCATCATATAAGAAATGATGATAATGTTCGTATAATTTCACCTTCTGATCTAAGTCTAAATGACTACAACTAGGATTCACGCAATTATTTTCGTCGCAGATCCGTTTCTGTTAGGAATATCAGAACATATATTCCACAACTTGAATACCATATACTTTGCAGCACACAATAACTTACAATTTATTCACACAACATAAAAATAGTCTACATATTTCACGGTCACTATGCAGTCTGTAAAACGTAAATGATAAAGATTGTACATATTGCATGATGCAGATGGAAATATCTTACAAAGTGATGTACCATACAGCATTATTCCACTGACATGGGTTGGGTGCCTTTTCTCTGTCACTAATTTGCACTTCGTCGAGGTGTATTCTTTTCCCGCATCACGTAACGCCTTCCATTCCAAAACATTTATATTCCTCTTTCTTCCTTCGTTTATGGTTTTTGGTAATGTACCTGACACATTAGCATCATGTTTGCCCGCCATACTTGTGCTTTACAGCGTTGTTCGCTCGAAACCACCCTCCTCAACTGCAGGATGTTGTAACTGTTTAGTGGTGCTTTCTGCTGGTATTCTGAGGAACTACGTGCATAACTAGACGCGGAGTGTTCGTACATCAATATTCCATGTAAAACGCAACAACGGAAAATATGTGCCATACAGAGTTATTCCGCCGCACCCTTCAATTCCTTGTTGTTTGGAAATTCATTGAGATATAGCAGTGGAGTGTTTCACAAAGCACTAAAGTTGTAGAGCTCTGCTTCAGGACAGGTTCTATGTCCTATCTCAGAGAGCATTTAAAGGATAGTTAGGAGTGCGTTTCGCGCCTAGCTAGAGCTCAATCCTGTGGCACGTTATCGCTGTCGAGATGAAGAAAGTCTGACATGCAGACAGCCTATGCGGACACCAACAATGCGGACAAGAGACAATAGCTGCAGTTAGTGCAGCGATACAGATAGGTCTAAGTCCAAAGCGGTCAGTATGGAGGTTGTCAAGTGTAACTGCGGTTAGCTGCACATCAATGCACAGGATACTCAAAACTGATTTGAATTCGTTTCCGTACAAAATTCAGGCTGTGCAAGACCTAAAGATCAAGGTGCAGTTAAAAAATTGCAGTTCGCCGATATCTTTCCAACCATATGTGAAAATTATGTGTTCATAATCGACAACCTTTACATGAGTGAGGAAGCACACTTTCATTTGTCTGGCTAAGTGAGCAGTCATAACTGTAGGTTCTGGTCCGAGGAAAACCAACGGCAATGGCATGAAAAACTTTGTACTCCCTGAGAGTGTCAGTGTGGTACGCAATCTTCGCCAAGTAGACCGCTGGCCTTTACTTCTTCGAAGAGTGAGCTACAACAATTACTATGACATCTTAACGTTATCTGGGAATGTTAGAGGGCTTCTTTATTACCGAAACTGCGGCTCAGGGCTTTTGTTTTAGACAGAGTGTGGTTCCAACAGAATAGCTCAAAAAGTCACACCACTCGCACCTACATGACTATCTTCAGGGGACATTTCCCTAACAAACTGATCTCGCGTTGGGGCTATTTCGCTTGGCCACCGCGTTCTCCCGACTTTAGTGCACCTGACTTATTTATGAGAATTTCACAAAAACAATGTGTACAGCTCCAGACAAGCGACGTTAAAAGGACCTACAGTGGATATTCAGCAATGCATAGCTGAAATCCCAACAAACACACTATTTCTGTGATGCGATGCCACCAGTCGGCGGGTTTTCTCGGGGATCTCCCGTTTCCCCTGCCCTTTCTTTCATTCCGGCGCTGCTCCATACTCACCTCATGTCACCCCTCACCAGCGCTAAAGACCTCGACGTTAAACGCTGACCAAAATCTCTCACCCACTCACTCACTCTTCTGTGATGAACAACGCGTTGGTTATAGGTGCCGCGAGTGTCGTGTAATGAGTGGCCGTCACCTAAAAAAACCCGTTTTCCAAAAAAAAGTTGCAGAATGAGTTACAAACAATATTGGGGTACATTCTCGGACCCAACGCAACACATGTGCCACATTCTGATTTACTATACTCGTATGCAACCTCATTTATCCACTTTTGTAATGGCTCCACGATAAATTAAACATCCTGTATGTCGAGGTGCGTGTGGCCATGAGGCGGAAGGGAGACGGGACCGTTCGCCATAATGATAAGTGTGGTTACCATTGCAACGTTTATAATTTGTCATGAAGGTAAGATTAAGTGGGCGTTACGTTTCGTCAATAGCGAGGACGTTAGGTACGACGACACACATATTGGTACAATGACAAGAACTGGGAGAGGAGCCGATCATGACATTTTTTAAGGAAACATCCCAGCATTCTTGGAGCGATTTCGGGAAACCACGGAAAACCGAAATCGGAATGGTCGGAGCTGGGGATCGAAGCCGGGGAAAGAACCTGGGTCTTCTCGAATGTGAGTCGAAGGTGTCACCGTTGTGCCACCTCGCTCGGTTTTAACATGAAGGTAGGGAGGAGATGGCCAGTGATGATGTAGTTGAAGCCCTTTTTGCGCATAGCAACATGACGCCGAGACCTTTTGAGGTTATTAACATTTGTGTTGATGCACCTATAAATAATTACAACTTTTAAGAGATTGGTTTTAATAAGCTGCATGACTGACAAAGTTTATTAACTATACAAATTGTGTGACCAGGGTACTTAAATGCGAACTTACCGCATGTCGTTTGGTAAACGAACAAGAGGTCGCCATATGGCTACTTAAAAAAAAAAAGTAGGATTCAAATACCTCACATATATATTCGTAGACATGGCCGCCACCTGTAATTCGGCTGTGTGTTGTCCAACCATAACTTAATTTTCCAATACACGTATAGGAACAACTGATTGCACTCCGCTGTATTGTCACATGAATAAACAATGCCAGTTGGGCTTCAACATAGGCTGCTAATCCTTCCTTTGTCATGCTTGATCGGTAGATTATGAGTTTGTACAAATACTGTAATTAAAAATAAATATGCAAGTACAATATAGAAAAGTGGGTACAGCACTAACGAACACCTTCTTTGAAAGAATAATTATTAAGAACATGTTTTATTGAAGCATCTGGCGTTAATTAATAATACGGCGAAATCTGGATAATGTGTCTATTATCCGCATTCTTGTGTTATTAATAGAAATTGTTGAAAGGAAAAGAATTGCCAGGGCTAACAAAGCTCTCCTTTTTATCGTGAAAAATTGTACAAAATGAGGTTGTGTTTTAGTAATTTTAGCTTGTACAAGACGAAAGACACTGCTGTTGCATGTAAATGCGCGTGACTGCGCAAGTGTGAATGAACGAGTGAATGTTGTATAACATGGTATACGCATGATCTCAAGATGATTTTTTTTTTCATATCTGTGTAGTGTGTGGTTGGTTAGCTACTCAGTACCCAGTAAGTAAATAGTTTTGTTCTTCTAAGTTAGTAGTTGCACTGATTTTATCATATATTTTGTAAATACTTATATATGAGTAAGACCAGCCCCCCCCCCCATAGCTTGTAGCCAAACCTTTTTGGAACATAAGAATGTTAACTCTTGAACGCATGAATGGGTTAACGAGATCGCGCAAGAATGTATTAAGGACATTATTCTTAATCAGCGGCTACGTAAATTGAAAAATGGATACTCGAACACTAGCGACGTTAATCCGAAAATATGTAAAGCGGTATGACGTAATCGAGGACTTGCTGTAGTTAAAATAGTATTTCTTTACTATTTGCGATATGGCACTGTCGTTACAATTAATAGTTAATCCTTTAAGACAATTGAGCAATTAATACACGATATTTATGGTTACTTGTAAATGTCCGATTAGACTATTAGTGCGAGTGTGAATGTATTTAATTTAAGTGTGTGCAAGGATTCTTGAGAAAGCATGAGAGAAAAAGTCCAATTGAAAGATATATTTATTCGGAAATCTGCTTACAACAATGTGTGTAACACATAACATACACTTAAATACAATTTGATATTGCGTAAGATTTCTATCTGGAAATCCTTGGAATACGGTTTCCATTTATACGTTTGAATTCTAATGATGATATGAGAAACAATAAAGGCGTAATACTAAATGCTAGTGTTATCGGTCAACCGTATGATTCGGCTAAGTTTCTACGTTTGTAACACTATCAACTCAGTTCATATAATTTTATTACATCACTGTGTTTCTATAACGAGTCTTAAACCGCCCTGGTTCTATTAGAGCACAATTCTGATGTGTACCTTTCACATTGCAGTGTAAAACATAAGTCAAAGAACAATACGCTAAACAACTATTCTTTTGCGTTTACTACATTTTTGTCGGGAAATATTACGAAACAAGAAATGTTTCAATCGGCGTGTGCTTTAGTATTTATATGACGTTATGGAACAGTAGTGCCTACTTGCAGAAAATAAGAATATTTATGAATACCGAAATTGTGTACTAATTATTTTCCTAACTTGAGTAAAACTCATTCAATCTTGCTACACAATATTTTTTCCTTCTTAACGGAAGTCACTTGGTAACGCTATATTAGTTCATAAAAATACTTATCAACCGTGAACAGCAAATACGCCAGGCATGCAAAATGGTCACAAAATAGCAGAGAACATTAGAACGAAATTTACAAATTTATTCTTAGCTAAAGATACAATATTTGTGTATAGGGACCCTGTTTTTACGCGAAAAGAGTTTTGCCTCACTTTGTTTCAGTATCTTTCGTGCACATCTGCAGTTTTCTTCGTGGTAATTGGCAGCGTGTCTGTGTGAAGAGCCGTGCCTATTACAACAACTTTCCTGCAACACCACACGTCTGTGATTTGCCGGTAGAATCGCAAGGCTTGTGACAGTTAAAATATCTAACCGCTGACCACGAAGCAGAACTGCAGATGTGCACGAAAGGCACGGAAACAAGTGAGGCAAAAATCTTTTCGCGAAAAAAACAGGGTCCCTAGTTATTAGCATAAAATACATAAAATAAATACCGCGTATGTTGCATATGTTATAAAGAGAGTTAAAATTTTGAAATAGAGCTTTTACAGAGTCATTTGGTTTTAGAGACAACCATTCTCAATAAATAATATTTCAAAACATTTTTTATATAATGGATAAGTTTAGTGTAATTTCATTAGAGACTTATTCAATGACACTGACAGACAGGAAACACGAAAGAAATCGGTCACGGGCTGCAGCATTGGCTTGGAGAGATTTAAATGGACCATGAGAAACGAAATTCAGAATGGTTGTTCGGCAAACGAAAGCGAAACCTCCCAAACGCAAGTAGAAAATTAAATCCGTTCCAGCTTCGCCCAGTTGCATGAAAGAAGCATCATCGACTTGTATAAGTATATGTAGAACTATAAGTTTATATCATGCATTAAGCCAGCAGCTTACATGTATAAGCTTTCACCATGCATTAAGCCAGCAGCTTACATGTATAAGCTATCACAATGCAATAAGCCAGCAGCCTACATGGTGAATTATGCACAAACGGTAGCACCCGCAACAGTTTCAGAAGACGTTGGTTATCTCGAGCAACGAGATGGCATCGGTTACACTGTATCACTATCTCACGTTGTTTTTGGACGTGTGGGTTAGTTTTAGACGAGACAATGTATTCTGAAGTCCCTATTCGTGATTACGAAAGTCCACGTGAAATGGACCAAGTTCGACTAGACCTTTATTATTCGGTACTGTCACGTACCGTGGCGTTTTTCCACCATGTTTGGTTTTGAACTTTACAAACAGGTTATTCCTGGATGAGTTACTATTCAACGGTCCCTTATCAATGATGAAAATACCACTAAGATGAGACAATTGTACTGATGTCATAAAACATAGACAGAGGAGGAATGTAAAACGGCCATTTGGTCGGGTGAGTTCACCTTCACATTGTTTCCAATGTTAGTAGAATTTACGTATAGAGAAAGACATCCGAATCCGAATACTGTTAGTTTGTTAGTAAAATGAAACTTAATTGGAGTTCGATCATGACATGGGCGGCCATGCAGTGGTATTCAGTCGGACTTATTATTATTCTAAAATTTCTTGCCACTGCCAAAGAATATGCGATCATTCAGAGCAATCAGATCCATCCGATGTTGTTAACTTAATTCCTCAAATGGTGATGAAATTTACCCAGACAATAAAGTATCTGTTCATACTTTAATCTACCATAGTTCCCTGAATAGCCTACATAGAAAATAAGGTTTGGCACGACAGACAACCGTATGTTTGTTTGTTTACGGCGAAACAATCGTGTAAACACTGAATCCGCTCAACAGAAGGTTTTAATCTTATTAAATATACGTTTTTATTAGACAAACAAAACCCATTTTTGACATTATCTCACAGATTTTTCAGCAAAAAAAAAAGTACGTTGGCAAAAATACATATTTGTTTCGTCATATACAGACTGTGTCGAACCTTCTTATCTGTGTGCTTTCTCTCAATATTATTGAGCCTGAGGAAACTGTGTGAGCGCTTTCTACCTCCATAATCACGAAAATTTCTTGACAATGTTTTTCAAGAAGAATAATGAATTCCTTTTCGGTCAAAACAGGTTCACTATCTATCCATTCCGACATGACAACACGCAGTTCTGATAGCCAATTGGTGCTGCACCAGATTAGCATGTCATTGTTTTTATTTAAGCATTTATGTACATCTCCTGAACATGAAAAAAGACTATAAATTAAACGAAACCAGTTCTCGAGATACGCTTTCTAAAATTCTCAACTAACGGTGAACAGCTTACACCCATATATTATCAGACACTGAAAAAAAAAAAAAGTTTAAAACATAGACGTATTACTTTAACTCGTTCACTCATTCCCGCAGTCCTTAGTAAACATCACATTATTGCGCCACCCCAGCAGATAACTATCTCTGTTTGTTCCTTGAGCAGACGAAGTATTTCAACACCACAAAACTGTGTACACAGTGAGTATCGCGAAAAACAACGCATGAGCAAAAGAAACCGATAAATATGGACCTGAAATAACTGGTTTTAATTTGGGCACAATGCAAGTAACTAAGTTCGTGTCACTTTCGCAATTGACGCTAGACTAATTAAACACCTCGTGGAAGGTGCTGAGAATATAATAAAGAAGTAGCTACATGCAGGTCCAATCATGTGGCATCAATGTCAGCGAGCAGCCAATGATCTCCTGTCGTCTACTTAAATAAGGGCACCGACTACCCGCGCGTGAGAGGCTCAAAAGAGACGGAGCAGTAAGGTCGACCTTGAAGCGCGCATCAAATGCCGCGTCGCCTCAACGAGACAAGCGCTGAACTAGCGTGCAAGGTTCCCGCTTAACGGTTTTTACTATGGGACATTAAGCGGTGACCATATAACATTATTGGTGGAAAGTCTACAACTAACTACAGTGCGGGTCGCAATCTGAGTTTCACAGACATTCGGTTAATACATTTTGTAGTACGGAAGTCTGAAAAGGCCGTTTTTAGCCATGTTGGAGGGCTTAAAAACAGTGTTTTTAATGAGCGTGGCGTCTTAACAATGAGGTTCCGACCTTGTCTGATGTTTGTTTTATTTTCGTACGTTGGCACAATGGGCACTCGTTGAATTTTTTCCTAGAAAAAACCTGTTTACAAACACGCTGCAACACATTTGAAGCGCGCGGTAGGCGGCCACCTTAAGTTGAGGGTACAGACATTCTTGGAATCAGCGAATTTTTACGGTATGTATCAGTAAAGCGTGAAAACTTCACACGTATTGTCAACAAAGACAAAAATTATAAACACTTGGAAATATAATTTATTTCACTTCTTTTACAGCATTTTATCTATTTGAGAGCTCGCTTGAAATATCAAGCCACTACCAGCGATTGGGATTCAGAATTTCGGCACTGACGTAGCAGAATTTTGGTATTCTATACGAGTAACTGAACAATAAAACATATTATAATATTTTTATGGGCGAGAAAATCATTTGTTGTAACGTAGGATAATTCGTTAAGTTTTATGTTATTTATCAGCAAAGCTACAGTGACGAAGATTGAATAGGAATTGTGTAAAAATATTATAAACTTGGATATTAACATTTATTTGTAAATGGAGCCAATTGCAACGCGTTTTCTTATAAAACTTAAACAAAATTCGAATGTACAAATTTAATCATTACAGTTCTGACAGTCTAATAATAAAGACAGTTTAGCTCACATAGTTTGTTCGCAGAAACCAATTTCATATAGGCCTACTAATTAATATTTTCGTAAAAGAGTTTTTCAAAAGTTGATGTCAGGAGTGTGCCATACTTACTGTGCCGTTGTTACTTTCGTTCCGCATTCCAGCAGTTAATTAACATAATTAAACACAAAACTTGTATTGTTACAACATATATTTTCCAAGTTAAATGTACTAACACTCTGGAAGTGACTATTACGGTAATTTTTCATTAACTGTATGAGTTGTAAGCGAAAAACGGAACAGCGACAACAAATCAAAGTAATTACTTTAACTTTGTTTACCACAAAATTACAGCAGTTTATGTACAAAAAGGAAGGTGTTTGATTTTATTGTTACTTTAGTGTGTACGCGACTGTATAGTTATCATTTAAAATTTGAAAATATTTACTTTACTTTTTGAAACATTATTCAATCAGTAATAAACTGATCTTGAACGGTGAAGGCTAAACGCGTTAAATAAAGAGCACACGAAATCTTAGCCCAATGATTTATTGAATAACATATCTTAACATACTGTCTTTACGTATAAACCGTATTATGAATTACATATGTTCCAATAAGCCACTTTTATATATTTTAAGTACATTTGAATAACACCTGACTGAAATATAATCATAATATATTCTGAACATTAGAAATGTTTGAAATATTAAAGGAAGTATTTAGGTAAGCGATTAAGAAATCATATGTTTTAATGCAATTTACTAAGGATATAAGGTAAAGATTCTAGCTGAAAATTATATTCTCGATAAGTGTCATGCTGAGAACTTGTCTTTCATCCTAGCGAATATTGACAAGCGTCAGAGAACAAGTTTGACATAATAAATAATGCAGAAGGCCTGTCGTCATGATGACATTTTAAATTGATACGAAGTTTGAGAATGAAGAAAGTCTGAATAGTAACTATTTATAGATTTTTATTTTAGAAATGCAATTTGAATTGGTCGAATGACCCTATAAAAATATTTCCTCCTGTCAGCACGGTGCTCTACTGATAAATATCATGGGCATTAATTTTTAAATTTTTAAATTTTTTCGATCATTATTTTTAAATGCATGTAACACGGAAACGTTTTACAGAGAGTTAACACAGCAAACAGACTAGGCCATATTACCACGGGGGTATAGGAAATAAAACGTTATATGTTAGATACAGGAAAATAATTTTTAATCACCCTAAATCCGAATTAGTGGTTACAATAAATTAAATATTATTCACTGAAATTCCAGCTAACAGTTTCGTTTTTGACTGATATACCTTAGAATTAATTGAAAATCAGTTAATGGGCAGGTGAAATTCACATGAGAATTAGTTGAAATTACTTCTCAGTCAGTAACATTTGGTCACTAAAATAATCCGTACACTTTAATTAACCTGAGTTGCTTATTTTTGGCTGAAACGACCAGAATTTCACCGAAGTGGTTCATTTCGCACCGATTCAAGCTCAGAGTGATGATGTACTCTTAATACCCCTTACTGTTCTCCACCCATTATATACGAAGATATATTTTAATATGGACATCTTGCGAACCGAGCCTACAAGCAGACTTCTCGGTATTTTCTGTCTTGAAAAGAACGGATACGTCAAAGCGTTGGGCAATAATACGTAGTCTCCTTCCTGGCAGGCCATGAGACGTTAGTAGGGTAACGGACAAACAATTCGCTGAAAAATAAGAGTGCGCTATTGTGTAAGATTTCAAAAGGGCACATTCTTTGCTTCGACAGAATTTCTTGGTCAGTTTGCCGAAGCGTCTGGTGCGAGCTGCGCGTTCTAGTATGGCGTTAGAAATAAATTCTTGCTTCTTTTATACGATCTCCTACCGAGAAAACTTTGCAATTCTTTTGACCAGTACATAATTGATATTGTGCGTAGTAAGAGACGAATTGGGGAAACTCCAGTGACTGATTTTAATTTAATACTATAGTGACGATTTTGATAGTTACTAACTTACGTACATGTATACCATGTGCACAAAGTTGGCTTTGAACCATAACAAGTTACTTGGTAAGGACATTCAGCACTCTGATCCAATAACCTCGACGAGCTGTGTATAATACTGTAAAATTGCTTTTGTATCTATGCAGACAAAAAAATTGTCAACATTCTATTTTATCCAACGTTGTATAAAAATGTATATGTTTATATCGTGTATCAAACTTGATACGAATCTGTTGGTTCAGAAAGTGTGATATGGTTTATTTTCTATCAAGTTCCATTTAGTGAAGTGCCCGATTAAAGATTTTGGTCAGAGGTAAATATAGACGGAGGACTTAAGGGTGTTCAATTGCGATAAAATCATAATTTTATATTTTTATGAAATAGTGTTAGTTTTATAGACGATACTTGTGAGTACAGTTTCATCTTGCAAAACAATTTTATTTCTCATAGTTTTCTCATAACGGTGAGTCGAAGGCAAAATTCGAATGTTCTGCTGCCATGCAAATAGTGAAAACTAATTGATTTACGTAAGTGAAATAATACACGGTGAAATAACGTACCATGGGCTGTGTAATAAAACATTTTAAAAATATCCCATTAACTATTTTTATATTAAAAAAAAATTGGACTGCAATTTTTTTCTGTAGTACTAAGATTTTTTTTTTTAATTCCTAATATTACGTTGTGGGTTTTCAAAAATTTTATTGCAGAGTTCATGGAATATTTGTTCACAGTGAATTATTTTATTTAAGTAGATAAATTAGTTTCCGCTATTTGCTTGGCAGCGTAACAAGCAAAATATGAGAAAACTATGCGAGCAAAAATGGTTTGTAAGAGGAAACTGTACTCACAAGTATCGTCTACAAAACTAGGTAACAATATTCCATAAAAAATGATTTTGTCGCACCTGAACACCCTTAAGCACTGGGTGCGATTATTGAAGCAAGTATAGAGAAGCAGAGAAATGCAGGGACGAGAAAACCCGCAAGGCAACAGCAACTTCATCCATGTTATCAGCATGCTCAAATCAGAAGCTACCCGACCAGGAGTCATGTTCGGATCGTTGTGATGTGAGGCGAATGGCCTGAACACTGAACCATCTGTTAAGTTTATAACTACACACAGGTTCTTCAAGATGGCTGCCTGGACAAAAATATTTTGCCCGTTCCAGGCTTGGACGTGTGGAAGTGGTAAGGATGACACAGTACTCGCATTATTCCTCTCCCTAGCCTCTAGGTGCAACTGGCGTGGAGTATTCTTGTCGATAACTAGCCCCTAAGACATTCAGTGGTGAACCTATAGTTTTATGACTTAGTATTAAAGGTAAAGGTGTATTTTACACGTGCATTCTATTTAGATGATTATGCGATAAGATTTTCGTACCTAAAAAGAACCACAAAAACGCCCATTTTTCGCCATTTTCGGCAGTGTAAAAATGAACATTGTATGTAAATGGAGACATTGAAATGCGTATACACGTGTATAACGTGCTTCGCATGATATTCCTCAGCAGACGAGATATGGCTTTTTATATACATATATTGTGACTAATTTTTTAAAGAAACGAAAATTTTCTAGCATATTTTTGAATAAAGGCATGGCAAAGTCCAAAGTTGCATAAACGGTTTTATGCAAGAAACGAAAACCGGCTGACTTATAGAAATGGAATAATTCATACTGAAGAACAGGTGTCACTGGCTACATCAAGACATGTGTAAAAATCGCATGTGAATATATTTTCGAAATTAAAAAAAAATTTTGAATTTTAAATCAAAATTGCTTTTCTCTGAAGTTTGTTTTAATAAGTAAAATTTCAATGCGGTTTTGAGTACATATCTTGGCGTAGCACACGAAACTGTTCTTATTGTGAATTATTACATTTCTTTAAGTGAGTTGGATTTCGTTCCTAGTATAAAACCGTTTTATGCAACATTTGAAATGCACTATAAAAAACTATGAAAAAATGTACATTTGTGTAAAAAATTGTCACAATGCATTGCTACAAACCATACCCTATCTCGTTATAATATAAATTTTACTAAAGTAATTAAAATTTTGAGTGAATTTCCCCTTAAAGGTGGGACGAATGTCAAATTCGCTAAACTACGGTTTCAAAGGCGCTCATTTTATCCCGAACCACCGATACAAGTTTATTCACGTGGCTCCTCCCGGTATAGGCAAGTACAATCATTTTCAAATTCTATTGAATGAACACGGACACGGACAAGTGCACTGTTCTTGACAGTTGATAAACGTAATTTCAAAAACTTTATCTAATTGAGTACTTCCGTAAAACAACGAATTGGCTTAGGCAATTAGTGAGTGAAAGCGAAATGATGTTAACGGTAGGTAGCACAGAGTAAACAAGGACATCACAAACGAACTAGCGTGTCGGCTCCTTTGATGTCACCAAACTCAGGCGCTGATTGGCTAGTGTTGTCCCCCCGTGTTGTAACAGTATTTTGATGTAAACATTACATATAAGGTAATATATTTTCCCGTGCTATTAAATCAGATTTTTTTTCGTGTTGAAAATAGAGTTGCAACCGTTATAATTTTATTTTACAGAAGTGGCAATACTTACAATCTGTAATACACTAATTTGCGAGTGATGTAGGGAAATTAATATTTCGCGAGTTCTGCGGCATGCGTGTTAGAATCCATTGTAAAACCGCAGTTAGAACATGGCGCCCGACATAAGCAAGCAGATGGCCGAGTTAGAAAAAAAAAACCACAGAAATCAAATTGTGATGCTCAAAAGAACGCAGAAAACAAACAGTCAGAAAAGAGCACTGCTTTACATCCCCTGTTAGTTCTACTTCGTTCGCACGTTTTCTTCGTAGTATGGCACTGTTTACGTTCTAGTCTCAATTAAAGCAATACGCATTCGTAGCATAGGTCATATTTCAATTTTTTTTTCACATCTATATTATGTTTGTAATTTCGTGTTCCCTAAAAAACGTTTAAATGCCTTGTTCGCGCCACTTAACTTGGTTACGTCTCATAGAATAACGCGCATCTCTTCAAAGAATCAAAATTGATTCGTAGTCTACAGTATTTACCAATTCCTCTAATTTTTTTACACGTGAGTATTTTGGTGAGACAATTCTCAAGTGACTAAGGTCAAGCAAACCAGCAACTGTTGGCAAGACCGTCAAAAATAAATTCTAGGTTGCGTCTACTATTGGATTTGAACCGTAGGGTCTTAGTATTATTTTGATCCCCACTAACCTTAGTGTGTCGTTTCTTCGTAGCAATACTGGAGTTCCTAAAACCCACCAATTCTGCAGTAAATTATTTCTTAAATATGAAATCAACATGTATATCGTCTACCACTATTTTTCCTTTCGTGGAAATTTATGCTTTATCATTCCCTTGACTCTATCCAAAAAATATAAACGCGTCTAAATATTAAACAACTTTTTACTTAAAATATCTTTATCTATTTACATAGTTATGAGTAGCTACACGCTTCAGTTCTGTTCTTCTCAAGCATGAGTTTTATTAACAGCTGTTAGACGATTCGCGAATTATATCTTTACAGAAACTAGTTATTTTAACATCCTTGCTTGTTCAAAACAGACACGTGCTATTTAAGTAGGTAAAAACACCGCTGAGAGCTCTTAAAATGCAAAGAAACCCACATTTTGCAATGAGAGCAACTCCATATTCACACGTTGACAAAACACACCATTTAGTAATTTAGTTACAACAATGCCTTCTTGTTTGTCTCTTTTTTATGCGCAGTCAATGCGCGTGTCACAACAAAGCAGGTCTATTCTTCCCCTTTTATCGGGTAGCAACCGCCTGCCAGATAGAATGCTGTATTCTCAGGCCGCAGCTGCGCCGTTCTCATTAATTTCCCTTGGGTGGGTATTTAAGGCACGATTGTTTTCCCAGGTGGTCTCTGTACGAGTGATACACACAATTAAAACCCTGCCTAGTTACCGAACACAATGTCTTTACCTACATTCCAGTAACGAAGAACAATAGAACATTTTTTTATAGCAAACATGTTCCTACTCAAAATCTGTTATGAAAATTTACATAAATATGTTACTTGATCGAATTTGTGCATGTGTTGTATTACGTTTTTAAAAATGTGGAACAGATCTTATTTAATTCGTCAACAGATTTTAAGTTGTTTGATAAATATTTAAATTTTAGAAATGAATTTGTTCAAAATAAAGCTCCTTTGAATATATTTTTACGCCAGCTACAAAAATTATGCTATTCAAATCAATGTGTTTATTTTGTAATTATGAAAAGAAAACTAGGCATGTCTTGAGGTACATGAAAACAAATTGAAAATTATTTTCCTGCAAAGATTGCTAAATAATTATAAATAATTGTGTCAAAAAATGAGAAATTTTACTCTCGGCAATTAACGATAGGTAAAATCAGTAATCCAAGAAATTAAGAAATTAAGTAAAGCCTTAATTTTATTATCTTCCAAATTGATTATGTGACATTAAAGCACGTTTTCTGAGGCAGGCGATCTGAAAGTGTGAGTGAATGAAATGGACGTCTACATTTGTCACAAATGTCCCATAAATAAGTTTGCAGCTACCAGTTTTCTTGTCAGGACATGTAAATTAAGGCCATGATCCATCATTACTGCCTTCCCGATATTATTGTTTAATTCCTAAACGATAGCAGATACCTAAAAACTGTTGCACGGTTTTCTTAACAATTGTTTTTACTGTATAGTTTAATTTTTTCTAGTTAAAAATTATATATATTTGGCTAAGTAATGAATCAACGATAACTTCTTTAATTGTGTAATTAGCTTAAACTACTGTGTATTTTGTATTGAAAAAAATTAGATAACATAGTATAAACTTTCACAAAATTGTGCAAGTTTTCCAATAAGTGCTCTCATTAAGGATTTAAAAAATTATTATTGTTAAATCAGTAGAAATGATGGCTCATGGCCTTGAATCAGACGACCACAGTGACCCATAAACCAAACTCCATCGGCAGTTTACTTAATATTCTATTTTATATAGCCAATGCCTTTGCTTTAAATAATATATAACATTTCCTAACGGAACACATAATTTGATAAAGAAAATAACGTTCTCTAAGAAGACTGCCTATATGATTCTTTAACTGTGCTGCAGCGTGGTTGAAAAAGTGTTTTTTTTTGTTTTTTTTTTTTTAACCGAAACTATGAACTGTTGGAAAGATAACATCCCAGGTGATGACAGAAAGGTACCTTTAAAACTGCGCGAGTGATATAAATACTTTTTCGAACTTCTCCAATATAACCAAAAATATTTTTAGACAGTTTTATCAAATATAATAATTGGATACAGACTAAAGAATACTGTAGGGATGCGTTGCAGTGCGGCGTCTGATAAAATAATACGGTGGAGTCCCACAAGTAAAGTAGGCTACACAGTAAAAATGTGTAACTTTACACGTAAAGACATTTGGTATTCTCGTATGTGTTAATATAGAAGACAGCTACAGTAGGTGTAATTTCACACAAATATGACAAGGAATTAAAAAACGTGTACACATGTCTAATTAAAACCTACAGATGTACAGCTATATTTACTAAAATGTTGGTGTACAATTACCCCTTTAAAAGTAAATGTAAAAATGCACTCACGCCATGTAATATTAATAGTCTTGTTGTCTTTTATTAACTTGATGTCATTGTATTAACACAATTGAAACAATTATTTGAGTGCAGTTTATACAAAGAATAAATATGTGTAAATTTACATACACGAAAAATACGACTGTCGCGAATGAATTAAGTATAATGTTTGAGGTTTGACCTTCATAGTTAAAACAGCATATATAATGTGAAGTGTTACTTATAGCTTCTAAAGTAAAGTATTCAGAAGAAGCTCTAAATCAATCTCTGATTTTAAGTAGAGCGTAAACTATGCACGGTGTCTTAAGATTTTGCTAATTCATCTCAAGCTCACCCAATTAATTCTCCCGTATATTTAGGAATGAATACCAAGCCAAGAAATCTGCTCCGACAGAAGTAGGCTGTGGTCCAGTGGTTTAGGTTTCGGATTGTTGATACGAGGACCACGGGTTAAAATCCACACGAAGCCAAGAAATTTAAAGTCACTACAAACATAGCAATAGCGCGACATACGCGACGCAGAGTGCGTGTTGCCACACTTAATATTCTCGTTATTGGGAACACTAGTTTGCCTACCGTGCGACAATACTACACAAATACCAAATGTAAATAGTTCCTAGCCAATACGCACTAACCTCTAGTACGACGACAGTCACGGAGTGACTGAGAGAGTGAGATATTTTTGTCAGCACTTAACATCGAGGTCTTCAGCGCTGGTAAGGGATGACATAACGTGAGTATTGAGCAGCGCCGGAATGAAAGGGTGTGGGGGAAACGGGAGATCCCCGAGAAAACCCGCCGATCAACAACATCGTCCGGCACGATTCCCACATGCGAAAATCCAGGGACCGACCCCGCTGGAAATCGAACCCAGATTGCCTTGGTGGGAGGCAAACGGTCCGACCGTTCAGACACCGCGACCCCCGACAGTCGTAGATATCAACAGTATTTCAGTTTTTTTCGTTCATTTATTATATATTATTTTTAATACCCACTTGCATTCTCAAATGTTAAAATAAAGCCACAACTACACGTTTGCTTAAAATATTATGATTTGGTTATAACAACAAACAAAATTCTCTCGTAAATTATATAAAAGCTATTAACTAACAACTCACCAGTTTACTAACATAAGAGCGGCGCGACAAAAATGATTAACGTTTTGGCACGAAAGTTCGTCTGTGTGATACCTATATGAAGGCATAATAACTAACTATATAGGCCAATTTCCGGTTCAACAGCCTTAAAACAACTGCATCACAAATCTCTTTTTTTTTCTGAATAGTTCAGATTTTATTGACGATAGAGTATTTCAGTCGTCCGCTCGACATCGTACCTTTTCATACCCCTTAATACAATATACAAAGTACATATTGTATTAATTTCACAGCAACAGTTGTATGCATTTTTCACGCGTTTGCAATAAGATGACACTTTTTTGTTCCTTAAGATGTACTTCTGTTACAGACAACATGAAACATTCACAAAACCTTGAGACAAAGTAATTTTATGCAATAAGTGGGTTGCCACCCATAGTTGTTTCACAAAGGAAAACGGTTAGATCGTGTTCAATAAAATGTGTACTTAACTTTTCAACATTTAATTTCTTTTAATCCTCTACATACTGATATGTAAAATTCAACTTGTCCTACTGCAAGCTTGCTGGGTTGGTTATCACAGCACTATCTGGGATACGATTTTATGTCGTGACTTTTAAGCAATCCATATTTAGCCAACATAATCGTATTGTAATAACTTAAATATAGGTTCACATTGTCTGTTAGTGTTGAAGAACATGCAACTTCAAGGGGTATAGGCGGCAATTGATGTCGAAGTGTGTAGGGTCACAGTGGTGAATTGGCAAGATTACCAGCCGTCCGCGTCATCCTCAATTTTCACATGTGGTCACGGAAAATATCTAGAATCTCTACTCATCGTATACCAGCCAAACTACTTGTTTTACAGAAAAAGTTTATCGACAAGAAATGTTTCTACGGTGCTGAAAAGGAGTCGTGCGTAAAGAAAACTGAAGTTTACCTACTTTGAATTTGACTGTTTTTCGTCTAAATTCAAGGCCGACAGGCCTGTTGCACGTGCTCGCCATCATGTCTGTTTGTGTGCTACTAGCGCTCCTAGCATTATGTATTGAAAGTATACGTAATCAGTTACGCTACTGTTCTTCAGGCCAGAAAATCCAGTTTCACGTTGGAAGTCTTTGCGTGGCTACAGAAGGTGTGCGTGTATTCCTGTGTATTGTCGCGGAATTCGACCATGTGTTCACAGTGAGTGTAAATGAAGGTTGCAAGTACGAGTGCTTCCGGAAAAAACTATTGATTTTAGAAGTATAGTTTACTATTGAAAAACATATCTATTGCCGTTAGAAGTACGTAAAGAAAATTGTATTTCTGACTTCGCAAATTTTCAATTTTTGTTACGTTAAGTTAGGTAAGTTTTAGTAAGGTTCGGTTATTTTACCATTAAGTTTTCCATTTTTCGTTTGGTTAGGTAATGTTCGGTTAGGCTACCTTAAGTAAGATAAGTTAACCTAACCTAACGAAAAATGTAAAACTTAATGGTCAAATGACCAAAACTAACCTAAACCAATATAACCTAACTTAACCTAACGAAAAACGGAAACATTCGAATCTAGAAAACCACAATTTTCGTTACGTACGACTACTTCTAACGTGTACAGAAACATTTTTCATTTTGGAAAACTATACCTCTAAAATCAATAGTTCGGCCGGTACACGATGAGCAGTGATTGTATATAATTTACCCTAGACATACGCCCCTTGCTATCCTGTGTCATATTTACCATCATACGTTGCAAATTATGATTCATATTACGGACAGTTATACATAGTATACATCTTCTCGTCAAACAAATCGTGCAAAAAGGCAACCGGCGAAAGGGTTGAAAACTGAATCAAAAACTCCTGGGTAATATGATCCTGTGTGCAAGAGAGCAATAAATGGCTGGAAACTCGTTTATAAGCACTCAACAAGTAACTGGAGCACACAGGGGCTCATGTTTGGTCTCTGTCCAGGAAATCACATTAGTAGTATGGAATGTGCGATGCTGTGTTATAAAGGGATGTAGTGGTCATCTGCTGTCCTCCAAACATTGACGCGGGGATCACCCGTTAACACAAAGGACACCGATATTTGTCACAGTAGGTCCGTAGTGGAGTAACCTACACCACGGAATAAATAAGTATTAATCACGGCCGTAGAAGAACAAGTCTGGACACTCGCCTGGAAACTCGACCCCCTTGTTTAGCGGCAGATCACCAAGTTACCAAGAGTGTTGTGCTTTATTGGCGCTGCAGACAGGGTAGTCGGGCTCAAACTCAGCCCACTTCTCTCCCAATTTTTTCCAGTGTTTACGTTATAAAGGTAAACAATATATCAACAAGTATTTTTTATAAATTTATGAAATACTTCATTCGCTCGCAATTCTAAAGCATGGCTCCAGCAATCTGTATTTACTTTATAACGTAAACACTGGAAAAAAAAGTGGGTGGAGTTAGAGCCCGACCGCCCTGATTGCAGCGCCAAAGACGCACAACACTCACTGTAACTTGATGAACTGCAGCCAAACAACAAGGGGGTGAAGCAAAATACATTTGTAGATAGGCGAGTGTCTATACCTGTACTTCTACGGCTGTGGTATTAACAGAAGTGACTAGACGTGGTTTTTACATGGATGTATTAGTCTAAGGAGTGGAAGCCTTTGAGCAAATTTGAAGCCGGCCAACAGACGATGTTTAAGGACAAGGATAGAGCTAGTGGTGGCAAAAAAATGTAAACATAGCATTGAGCTGAATGAAAATGTTTTAGTTTTTTGTTAACTACACATTATGGTGAAAGTTTGTGCAGCTCTTGGCCTTACAAACAGTCGATCGTTGCGGAGGATTATCTTTGTACAGGTAAGAAACTTTTATTTAAATTCATCAAGTTTATAAAGTACATACACACAGCGAGAGCTAATTCGGTTTTTTTTAAATATTTAGGAAGCAATTGTAAACTGTTGTGTACGATTCAAATAGAGAATTTGCGCGAATTTTTGTAAAATATTACATAATTACATTGCTTTCTGCTATGGTTTTGCCACCAAAAATATGGCGAATCATGAAAAATAACGTCCTGCGCATTCGCAGTTCGAAAATGTTCGAAAATGATCGGCTTCACACGATTATCATTTAAATGTACGGCAGATGCCACTCCATAGACTAATACCTCCATGGGTTTTTATCGCACTTGTTATCTCTTTGGGTTGTCATGATCTCGGAGTTCGTGGATGTTTGGTTACACTGCAGTGTAGTAGGGCCTATTTAACAATCTGTTTATTGACCCGAAAGTAACGTCACATTTACCACTATTTAACATACAATTGATACACAATCAAATTCAGCGTTTCTTGAAATGTAACCGCTCCGAGAGTTGGTACAACAACAATGGTTAAAAAGCTCATTTATGTTGCTTCTGAAAGCTAGTTATCTGATGTTAAGTTTCGAATCGTCATGTTTATCATTTCTGAAAATTTAATTTATATATAAACTAATAACAGCACTTAAAGTACTGCAAGTGGTTAAATCTACAATGACTCGAATCTACATGGCATTGTTTACATTCATGTACGCCCTGAGAGCTGGTACGATAGCAGCAATGAAAAAGCTCTCCTTTGTCGCTTCTGTTAGCAGTATTTATTCTGTGTACAGACCGAGTACTATCACCCCATTATTCACTTATGGAAAGAGAGCCAATTATAAGGCAGTTATTGAAGCAATACTCTATATGCTTGGCGACATGACGTCATGCGAGACACCTTACTACATTAATGCACTGAGATCTTTGACGTCAACCATGTAAGCGTAGAGTAATGGCATGCTGAGAGTGCTCGGTTCATATGATACTATAGTCAAGGGGTCTTCAACCTGCAAGACAGAATAGGCCACATTCACAATCTGAGTCATTTGGGGTGACTTCGTGCCATTTTGGGGTAACATTATAACAGGGATTTTCTTTTATATAATATTTTTGTGGCATTCACCCACTATGCAAAATTTATGGTTAACAAATTTATTCATCTAGATCACAACCGTATTCTTAAATCCTGAAATACTTAGTTTGAAATTAAACTAGGCTTGTGGTGTGCCGTTTGGCACTACTTGTATTTTATTATATAACTATTTTTAATAGTTATGATTTATTTTATGCTCTGGTTTCAGAGTATATGGCAAAGTGCCCGTTATCAGTTATCTTTACTACTTCTAGTTTTTTTTGTAATACATTAATTCACATGTGTTAATGGCCAAAATAAATCTTTGTATTAAAGCAACAATATTTTGTACGCTCTGATGTTACTGTCAGTCAATACTTATGCTAATCTTTCTTCATTCATGTAAAGCCTAACTTAAAACTTTAATTTTTATGAATTAATTTTATTCAAAGATGGCCTCTTATTTCATTGTATAAATCTTACTCTATAGAGTATTATTGTTACACTCGGCGATTCGACCTATCGAATCGTTAAGTGAAGCGAACACGTATTTTTATTTATGGACTAGTATGTCTTTGAAGATATCTGTGGTCTTCTTCCTTCTTCTCCGAAACAGCAATCATGGTTGACCGTTGAATATTTTTGGTCCAGAGTTAGTTTGATTTTCTTATGTCTATTTAAGACATCCGCCGTCGGCGGTGCCCGTGAGGGCGTCACCACGCTGTTTTTATGGCTTTCTGATTCCTGATTAATTCGGGAGTTTCCGCGGGGAACTCTTCTCCTATCCAATGGCCTTGTAGTGGGATTTCTCCCGCTTGCCCTCTACTGTCTGCGATGGCTGCGGCAGCTTAATGTCGGTATTTCAAGTTTTTCTTTTTTTTTAATGAAGACCACCGACCTTCAAGTAGCATAAACTTTCAAACCAAAAGGTTTATATTTCACTGGACAATGCAAATTTGAATATTTATATGTTTTAACGAGAGAAATTCAGACGTTTTTGGAACAATAACCTACAAAAAATTTGTTTACTTAAAGTGTTGATTATTTAGTCTACTTAATTTTCTTTAATCGGGGATCCCCTTGAATAAAACAAAAACATATATGCATACATATAATAATAATAATGCTTTTGATTAAATAAGTTCTTGTCGAAAAAAAGTGAATTGTTTTGAACAAATATTTATGTGGTAATACTCAACAGATATTTTTGTTATTTATTGTTGTTTTGTTGTTCTTGCTCGAAGAGCTTTCAACCATTAAATAAATGGTTGATCCGATCTATGTTTTCTTATTTTTTTTTATCCTTTCAGTCTTCTAAAACTAAAGTTAATATTTATTTATTTTGTGAACTAA
>PNEQ01135655.1:0-42486 GCA_003012365.1 Medauroidea extradentata
AGTAATTGTGTGCATAACTAATTGTGTTGTGAGAGTTCTAGTTGATTACTGTTTTGTGTATTTCGTAGCTTTGTGAGCTATTAAATCCAGTACTTAATTTAACTCTTTTATTTGTAATTATAAGACCTCTATCCCAAAGAACTCATGGGAATTGCCCACATATAAAGTTTGTGCTCTCAAACTTGTAACAATATATATGTTGCAAAATTCCATGTCAATGTTCTAGGGAAACAATCCTCACGTGTAGAGGAACATAAAGTGTTATATGAACATAGGTCCAAAAACGTACAGTTTCTGCGCTACACTTGGCAATACATGACGTATGGTTGATAGCGTGCGGGTAGGATCATGTTGCTGTGGGGCATCATTACAGCAATACATAACATGTCACTATGCCACACACTACGCCACTAACACACAGACAGTAGGAACAACTGTGACACAGCAACATGATCCTGCCAGCGCGCTATCAACCATACATCATATATTGCCAATTGTAGTGCAGAAATGGTGCGTATTTTGACCTACGTTCACATTTCACTTTTTGTTCCTCTACACATGAGGATTGTTTCCCTAGAATATTGACATGGAATTTTGTAATATCCTGTGTATATAAGAATTAAATAGGAACTTGTGGCTTCAACGTAATTGTCATGGCTGCCGGCATTACAGGATGGAGTTACAATAAACCGTCGCATCCGTCCGTTATCCATCAGTCACGTGACCATCAGTTTTCGTACATTAACACAATGGGCACATGTGGAATAGTTTTGTAAAAAAAAAAGTATTTGTAACACACTGCAACGTATTTAAACACGTGGTAGGCAGCGCCATTAACGTCTAACGGGGAACGACGCTACGTCGGCAATCCCGCGACCGCAGGTGCATCATGAGTCAGGCGAAGGGGCGCTCACAGGCACGCGCAGGGCGCCAGGTTAAAAAAAATCTGCTTCCGCGGCGTCTGGGCGGTCGGCGGGAAGGATCACGCACAGCTTCCGCGAAGCGCGCCCAGGTGACGGGCCCCCGGCGGTGACGTCACCCAGCCGTTCCGTGCTAGCGTCACGCCGCCAAGTCGCCCGCGTCACCGCGGCCCCCTCTCCCCCTTCTACGACAGTCGGCAACCATCCCCCAATGCCTGTCAACACCTCAACACTATCCGTTGTAAGAAGGAGCGGGGAGAGGGGAGAGTCGCACAGCTGGGCTGCTAAAAAACACCCGTGCGCTACACCTGCTCCCTCAACCAGCATTTCTTCGCTCTCACAACCCATAATAATATACTCCGTATTTCAAACACAGTCGCACAACAACTCAATGCCCAAGGAAGGGGGCTGCCGCAAGCATAGTAATTGCTGTTTTAAAAGGCCATGATGTTTCACTTATTTCAAACAATTGCAAATAACTTAAATATTTTTTAACCAAATCTTTTGAAAAAAATTTGGTACTGTGTACAATCATACGATACACAATTTTGTCAGAGCGTTTTTTAAAATAATGTATCGTTTACTAGCAAAAAAAAAAAATTATTTTGGTTAATTTTGGCTTATTATGACAACAAAATATGTGCTATTTCAGGGGCAAAAATCTAATAGTCCGTTTGTTGTGATCTAACAGAAAAATTCAGATACAAACGGTTATATATAAGTGTTAAAACTACCAGAATGAATTTTTGATAAATGCATTAGTTTGTGTTAAAAAAAATATTTTCGAAACCACTGCAGAACTAAACAGCGAGGCCTTACATTTCATCTTTAAGGGCCCGCGTCACTCAGCACGCTGAATTTTTCTTAATATATTCCTTATTACATAGTTGGCAAGATTTGTTTGAAATATTTCAACACGGACTTAGTTAATCGTATTGCGTTTAATTTTGCAAATTGCATTCAGAATTTAAAATCTTAGGTATGAAATAATTAGCTAATTCAAAAGTTAATAAAATAATACTCTTTTACCACATATTAAAGACTAGTAACTAATAGTACCAATTCAACCCATAAATACGTACCTGACAGTAAAATGAAACGTTACTGTTTAGAAACATTACCTATAATTCGTCATAGCCTTTATTTATTAAACTAATATGGATACTTCTAACTGACGAAGTGACACTGTATCTTAAGGATACCATATTGTATAATAGAGTTTGGCTTTCATAAAACAACTTTTAATTACATGTTAGAGGTCTATTACTAATTTACATTATTGCACATAGACAGATAGATTGTTTAAGGTTTGCCCCTGCTTCAAGGATTAATAAATCGAATTGTACGGGAGGGGGGTATTATACCTTTGCCCCCCTCCCGTTGTTGCAATTCTGTTCAAACAGGAATACTTACACTTACTTCAGTGCATATTTATGTATCTCTTCTGTTTGTTACTAACAATGTTAATATTTTCCTAACGAATTATAATGCTCACTCGCATGAATGAAATATATAGAAGAGCTTCCAGAAGAGAGCATGTATTCCCGTACAGTGAATTTAATAAAGTAGGAACTGCTGACTTCCGCGAAAATTGTTTTTCCCCACTTTGGTTCAGCGCCTTAAGGGCGGGATTCACCTCAGTTTTCAACGTCTTTTTCTATTTTTATATTTGTACCAGATATTTTTTTCTTATTTAAGACGTAATTTGTGATCAAATCTTCCTCTTAGGAAATTTGTGTATCTCTAATAGTTCTTGCACAATGAGCCATAAACGTCAAAATTGGCACTTTACGGTTTTAAGTACGCCACTAAAACCAACTGACATAACAAACCGAAAAAATTCACAGTGTATAACAATATTGTAGGGTATGATTTGACATATATAAAAACAAAAATAAATATTTTTGTATTTAATAAAAAATGCTGAATTTTGAAATGAAAGTCGTGGGGTACTACCCGCGTGTAGTGTCGCAGTAACCGTAGGCCTACTGTGATTGGCTCAGTGAAATGATAGTAGTCTGTTCATAAAGACACGCTGCCCAGTAACCACGAAGCAGAACTGCAGGTGTGCACGTAAAGCACTGAAACAAAGTGGGGCAAAACTATGTTCGTGAAAATCAGCAGTTCCTAACTATAAAATAGGGCGGTAATAGGCTTCTGCACGTGTGGTATCTACGCAACGTGATCATAGACTAAACAGTACTTCGACGTTCTTATGCATAAACTCACCATGCGCCAACTGTGTAGGTTATCGGCAAAATATGCTTAAAATTTATCATACGTAAAACATTCGTGCAAAAAATATTGAAGCCGTATAAAGGAAACGTTTACAGTATCAGGATACAAGGGTAAAATACTTTTGTAAGACAGTTTTAAAGATGAAAAATATTTAATACGATATTAAAATTGGTGCATAGTTTGTTTGTACATAACACAGTCCAGTTCTTATGTATTTACTCTACACTGATAACAGGGCAGAATAGCTAGTTTGTCACACAGAACATATTAACAGTTTGACTGTATATCATTGTGGTCAACTGGTGAAGAAAGTCACTAGCATGATTTGCTTGTAGAAATTCTTCTTGCAAGTAACTATGACAGTAAAGGTTTTGACAGCTTTACATATAGGTGATGCCATTTACGCTGTAGAAGCACGGCATACGGTTAAGAGTGACTCTGCGAATTCGGAAAGTTTCGCATGAAACAGAAAACAAATACAAACAAGCGTAAACATCGGCTGTACTAATAAAACACGTTGTACATATTGTAGGCTTACACGTCAGGGCTCACGTATCTCGTAGGAATAACAAAACAGTGATTGATCAAGAAATGGCTACTGCGCAGCCCGATCTGCAATATATATATATATATATATATATATATATATATATATATATATATATATATATATATATACACACACACTCTCTACGATCCGGTGTATTATTGTATAATAAGTTACCAGTATCCATAAAAACTGTTAGAACGAACCCAAGAAATTTAAATTTGTGTTGAAACGTTATTTTTAAATGAACATTTATTATATTCTGTAGAAAAAACATTTTAAATGTAAGTTTTAATTTGTGAATATCTAATAATAAATAATCTTATATGTAACAAAACCTTGACGTGTTCTACACCAATGTCCTTGTAAACCCATGGTTTATGTATATAGAGACACTGAAAAATCCCGGGAGTAGTTGATTGTTTGCCACGCTGGATGCGATTCGAAGTTTGCGAATAATTTTCAGCCAGTCAAAAGTTAAAATTTTGTGACGTCAGCGCGAGAAAATTCGCTTCCGCGGCGGGATTTCGGATTAGAAAACATTTCTAAATTCTCGCCGCGGCCGGATTTAATTTGGTTCTCAAATGTTGGCGAAAGTGGTGAGGCAAGAACTATTTACATAACACTGAAGGTTTTGTATCAACATTATTTGAAGCACTGCTTCTCTCAACAGGTCCAGTGAAAAGTGTACAGTTTTAAAGTTGGAGTCGTAATGATCCGTATCCGTCGCTTCCGTCAGTTATCCGCCCGTCCGCACTCCGTTCGTCCGTTTTCAAATCAAGCGATTCAAAACAATCCGTCATCCGCCCGTCCTTATTCCTTACATTTGCAATGTTACCAATGTACGAACATAAAATTTCTGAGAGAAATTTAAAAAAAAATCCCTTCAACAGTTTGTTTGTTTACATATGTTTTTGTTAATATAGAGCTACTAATAATTACAACCGTTCTTTTCACGGCAAATACATTTGCGAGCATAATTATTTACTAATAAAACTATTGACGTTTTGATTTGAATAAGCATTATGCCAAAATATTAATTTGGGTTAGTATTTTGAGATTTGCCGAATGATAAATTCTCTTTCGCATTTTCAAATCAAATTTACAGCACTAGCACAGCAGAAATTATAAAACCAAACAAACATCAGATCCTTCTTAGTAAAGTAAAACCGTTGAAACAATCCATCTTTAGAAGGCTGCGCATTCATCCGTCATCCTTCAAAAGTTAGAGCTTGCCAAGCTTTCGACTGACGGATGGAAATATTTGAGGCTTCTTATTGGAGGTCATCCGACTGACGGACGGACGGGCGACTGACGGATGAGACGGCTCAGGTTTAAGGATGTTTACGTGGTCAAAATTAATAATTTTATATTAGTACGATATAACGTTCGTTTAATAGACGTTACTTGTGACTACACTTCCCCCTTGTAATTTATTGTTTAGCTCTCATAGTCTTCCCATAGAGACATGTCAAAGTCAACGGGAACGCTAGACTAAGAAAAACTAAGTGACTTACTCGAATGAAAATATTTACATTTAAACTAGATAGGCCTACTACGAGCAATATGCTAAAATATTTAAAAACACAAAAGGACTTTGTTGTGTCTTTTTTAAAAAATTACATAAATGACGTACATGTCCATCGTTTTCGGAATTTTTAAAAAAGTACAAAGGAACTTCTTTGTACGTTTTAAAGTCCTTTAGCACATGGCCCATAAGATCTAGTTTCAATGCAAATTATTTCATTTGAGAAAATCACTTGGTTTCTTTTATTCCTATGTTCCCGTAAATTGCACATTTTGACTTTGACATGCTGCTATGAAATGTCTATGAGAGATAGAAAATTATTACAAGGGGAAATTGTAGTCACAAGTAACGTCTATAAAACGAACACTATGCTGTGCAGATATAAGAATATGAATTTTTGCAACACGTGATCGCCCTAACACACAACATGCGTGATTTGCCCTAAAACTGTTTGCATACGTCACTAACAAGATACTACAGTTTATTGGAGACTATGATAGTGAGAATGAAAAGGTAAAATTCCGAGAGAATGACTGGACTACTCATCATAATTCCATGGGATTTTTTTTGCCTATTAAAATTTTATTAATGGGTGTCTGTAAGCGCTTGTCAGTAGCATGCTTTGTCTTCAAGTAAAATATTTAATACGGGTTTTGAAAAACAGGGGTCTAAAACCACAAAATCTATAAAAATGGAAAACATTTATGTCTATAACTAGCGACATAATATTACCCAAAACTCTATTATTTTATCAACAATTGAGCATTCCAGTCATTCGCTCGGCAGCCAAGTTTTAAATGTTTTGCGATTTTCCAATCTATGTATTTATGGAGTGTTCTAAAATGAATAAATAACTAGATAACATACTCTGTTATGCATAGTTTCAGTAAAACTCGACTATTCTAAAGGTACCACTTTTTAACAGTTGTAGAAGTTTTGCGATATGTCAGTGAACACTTTTAATTCTAAAATTAACCTCATATTATGTCCACTCCTTCATATGTACTGTACCGTAAATTTTGTCTTTCATTGTGACTCATGTTACACAATATCGACAGCAATTGCCCATAATTTTCTGTCAAAATTTACTCAAGTTAAACGAATCAGAGTATACCAGGCATATGGTTCATTTACTGCAGACTATTACTGACGGCCTTTGAAAATTATTTTCAGCTGACTTCGCGTGCGAGGCTTCGACTACTGTTACATCTAGAGCTCCAGAAAACGAGAAGGCCCGGTTTTAAAAAAATGCGAGATTTAAAACTTATGCCCTCTGGAAATGTTTATAAGCATTAAAACGATCGTCTGATACATTAGAAAATATTTGCTGTGCATACAATATTTGTCAAGAAAATTTTTCACTGTGATTGTCGAAAAATAACAATAAAATTAAAGTTTTTCACGCTAACACATTTTCATGCTGGGAAATGAAGTTTTACTTTTAAAAAATTAAGCTTTTAAGTAGGAAACAAAACTGCACTTTTGTCAATTCGTGTTCACGAACAAAATTATATACACGTTTTGATTGCTATATCTACCAGCAGGTGCTCTGTGTTAGTTTTACAGTTTATAGCAGTGACGTTTCGTAGGTTGCTGAAAGATGGGGCTGCAGATTCTCATGCCTGTACACTTCTAAACGTACTGTAGATTATTGTTAGATGTAGCTAAACCTTGCTTCGCCCGCTATTCTTATCAACATTATTGTAATCTGGCTTTGATTCATGGCAGAGTCAACCGGATTTTCACATATGATAATCATGGCTGTACGATAACCGCAGGTAGGTGACTTTTCTTAGGGATCTCCCGTTTACCCCGGACCTTCTCAACATTCCCCGTCTTGACTACGTACACAATTCTCTTAACTTTTAACAATGTTGTTGTACACTTTAAACAGAAAATTACTCTCTGCCAGCTGCTACTAATGCGTGCTTGTATAATATCACAGCAGTTCCCCCGTCACCTTGTCCTACACGGGGTTCGAACCTAAAACCTCCTACCAGTGTTCCAGCCAACTACGCAAAGATGTGTTGTCAGAATTGTTGAAAAAAATTAAATGTGTTTATATATTCCGTGACCAAAGAAGTATACGTATTAATAGGATGGCAAAACATAACAACTTATACGGTCATACATGATTTTCGGGATTCCTGGAATATTTTATATCTTACCCCCCCCCCCCAACCCTAATTGATCGAATTCCGAAAAGGCTCTTCTTAGTATGCCCCTACGCCCTAAGGGGAAACTATCCTTCAAATATCATGTCTATGGACCATAGTTTGAGGTGGGCGAATGAATCAGACAGTCACTGATATATATATATATATATATATATATATATATATATATATGTGTGTGTGTGTGTGTATATATGTATGTGTGTGTTTGTGTGTAGCGTGTTAATGAATGTATGTTAGAAACACTGTGAGATGATTTATTCTTGTAAAAAATGAAGTAAAGTCATATATTACAAATTTTTCGTTGGCACACGTTTTGAGGGTCGAATTCGCGATTGAAAGTTGAACTCTAGAACTGAATTTTGTTATTAGATCCTAAAGTAGTCTAATGTTAATTAAACAATACATTTATGGGTATGGTTTATTAGTAACAAGATCTGCAATCTGTGCAAATAAGGTGTCGAATGCACGTCACCTTCATTACATTATGGGGTTGGTCACGCTGTATTTTGCCATAGAATTAGCTGCCATTGTATTTTACGGATATCAAATGCCATGGTTTGTTGCGCAAATTCCCAATGAACAAAACAGGTAGCCTTGTCGCAACACCCTCAAGTCAACAATTTTCGAGAAAATATAAAATGTGACTGCTGACAGAGACAACAGAAGATACACAGGATATTTGGATGAATGTTATGCTTGTTAGTGATGAACTGCAATGTATTTTGAACGCACAATGTACGTAGAGTACGCAACTCATAATGTGTACAATAACATCAAAACATATGCTCGAAGTCTGGCCACCTTCACTAATACAGGCATTGCAAGGACACTTCACCGGCTGCTACAATGCGTGCCACGAGGTCTGAACCATGTCCACTGGAGTCTCGTAGATTAGACTCTTCATGTGACCCCACAGGTAAAAGTCCAGGGGTGACATATCACGGGAGTGCACAGGCCACTCGACAGGACCTCCCCTACCTATCAGCTTCTCTGGAAATACTTGGTTCAGGTAATCACGAACAGCACAATCATTGTGTGATGGTGCCCCATCGTGCTGTAGCTACATGTGGGTACGTATCACAAATAGTACGTCTTCCAGCAACCCGGGAAGTACGTATTGTACGAAGCGCTGGTACAAATAGCCATCAAGACGTGCTGGTAACATGTATGGTCCTGCTAAGTGATCATAAACATTGCCAGCCCAGACATTCATTTGTTGACTTTGAGCGGCCGTGAATAACGCATGCGCGCATTTCTTCGTTTTGCGTGGGAATAAGACAGCAACAAGTTCACCTCACAAACATCACTCGTTGTCCAACAGTAAAGTGACAAAAAGTTTCCGGGTGAAAGTAATGTTAATGTGGGCCAGCAAAATCGTTGATTTTCGTGTGCATTTGTCAACAAATCGCAACATGCTCGTTTTCGTTTCAATGTAAGTACACGTTACTTGTGCTGTTTTAGAGGGTATGTGACATCAACAAAACCGCTACATAGGATATTCACGACGCGCGTATAGCCTTAACAATCCTTATTGATGCTACAACCCTGATATCGTTAGTCAATAATCGTCGGTTAATTAATGTCACGTAATTAACACTTTTGTTTCCCTACAATCTTTGTGGTTATTATTAGTATGTTTTGGTGCAGTTCACAGAATAAATGTCATGAATCCCTTTGTGGTACGGCCTTTAGCATTACCATGGCATTTACTGGCACACGTCTTTAAAAACACGAAGCATACTTCATTACGTAACTCACACAAACCTACGACTACTGAATAGCGCTTTGCATGTGTAGTCTACATTCGTGTTCTCTATCCATTCGTTACTAACTTACGTAACGTTCGTTAAAATCTCCTGTGTATCTTGTGGTGCCTATCTCTCAATATTCACATTTTCTATTTTCTGGAAAACGGTTGACTTGAGGGTGTTGCGACAAGGTTAAATTTTTTGTTCATTGGGGATTTGCGCAACAAACCGTGGCATTTAAAATCCATCAAATGCAACGGCAACTAATTCTTCGGCAGAAAATTATGCAAATTTCTTGTCGTAACAAAGTCGTGGCTCTAATAATAGATTATAAACACCGTACGATGCCCCATGTGTGTGTGTGTGTTGGTGTGTGTGTGTGTGTGTGTGTGATGGCGCGGAGCGAGTAACCTGCGGACGTGCGCAGTGACTCAGAGCCAGTGGTCGCCCGTGGTCGGCGTGACGTGGGTCCCACGTCACTGCATGACCTCACCGGCTCACTGCTTTGTTGCGGCAGGCCCGCGCCGAAAACACCACAAGCCCACTTCCTCTGGACGTCCCTCTCCTCTTCTGTACTTAATATTATGTTATACTATTTAAGAGTGCGGGGTACATAATTCAACGCTAAAAACATTAATCTATAACTGTAGGTTTCTTGAAGCCAATTTGCGAATATTAAACAATAGCAATCCTAGACAATAGTTTTAGCCAACGTTTTAAACAAAACTGTTTCCAGTGTTACGAACTTCTGAGGCACAATCTCTGACGCCGGAACCTCGTGCATTTATTTAACTGCGGCGCAAGAGATCACGTGTAACGAATTAGTAATTCTGGATAAATATTTACTGATAAATTTGGCAAATACCATTATCTAGGATTGCCGTTGAGTATTTTATTCATATTGACTTCGCAAAAAAGCGTAGAAATCAATTTATGTTTTCAGCGTTTATTTATCTATCACGGACTCTTAAGGCGGTCGCCTACCTCACGCTTCAATTGCGTTTCAGTGTGTTCATAAACAGTTTTTTTTCTACGGAACAATTCCACGTGTGCCCATTGTGCCAACGTACGAAAAGAAAATACTTCAGACAAGGTCGGAACCTCATTGTTATGGCACTATCCTCAATAAAAACACTGTTTCTGAGCCCTCCAACACGGCTAAAAACAGCCTTTTCAGACTGTCGTACTTCAAAATGTACAGTACTAGCCGGGTGTATGTGAAACTCAGATTGCGACCTGCACTATACTTTGCAACAGACTTTCAATCAATAAAATTATATGGTCACCGCTTAGTGTCCCATAGTAAAAACCAGTTCGACGGGAACCTTGCACGCTATTTCAGAGCTTGACTCGTTGCGCGTTACAAGGTCGCCCTTATGTCTCCGTCATTTCTGAGCCTCTACTATTCTTTTTTCCGACTAAACTGCTAACGCGAATTTGATTTGTGTATCTACGAAAGGAACACACAATTCAAATTATGTCGCTATAGTTTTAAAAATTCGGCACGTTTACTAGAAAAAATTATTTTCTGGTCCTTCAAAACGGCCAAAAATGGCTTTCCAGAATGCCGTATCTGGAAAATGAACAACCGGATTCATAAAACACAACTATAGAACTAAGCGCTAGACTTTGAACTGTGCTGCCCACAAAAAAAAAATATATTGTGGTCGGCGGTTAAATTCCTACAAAAAAAAAAAAAAAAAAAAAAGGAAGATAGTAAAGCACTGAACGCCTGCTGAGTAGCTTACGCGAAGAGGCGATAATACATTACATATGTTGATCAACGGCTCTCTTACTGCTCACACATACGCAGCCTATCTAGGGAGGCCCCTTAAGAGTGCGTGGTAGATAAATAAACGCTGAAAACATCAACGGAAGTCTGCGCTTTTTTTGAAGCCAATATGGATAAAATATTCAATGACAATCCTAGATAATAATATTTGCCAATATTAGTAGTTAAAATTTATCCAGAATTACTAATTCGTTACACGTGATCTCTTGCGCCGCAGTTAAATGCACGAGGTTCCGGCGTCAGAGATTGTGCCTCAGAAGTTCGTAACACTGGAAACAATTTTGTTTAAAACGTTGGCTAAAACTATTGTCTAGGAATGCTATTGTTTAATATTCGCAAATTGGCTACAAGAAACTTACATTTATAGATTAATGCTTTTAGCGTTGAATTATGTACCTCACCCTCTTAAGGTTCGGTTTCTGTCGCCATACTGAATTTTATTATTTTTCGCTTTTTCAAAATTATAATAATAAAAATGTAAAATGTGCGATTATACTGCAAATTCTATTTACCTCCCGGTACATTCATTGGGATGTAGCTGTTAACTTATAATTTCGTCGTAATCTGTGTGGCAAATTTTTATATAGTCATAATTTGCCCGACTAATAACGACCAAACTATTCATTACTAGCTCAATTGCCATGTTTGTAGTGTAGCACAAAGTAAACAGAATTTGCGGTATAGTAGCATATTTAACATTTTTCATTCCGGAATTTCAAAAAAGAAAAAAAAAATTCAATATGGCGACTGAAGCCAAGCCTTAAGGGGCGAGGAACCCGAAAATTTTATTGGTTTTAATCATTTTTGTATTTGACCGTCATGTGGTTTGTTTTATAGACACAAGTAGCGACTGAATTTTTTTGTAATGAATATTTTTTAGCTTTCGTGTCTTTTGTGTAATGTAATTTTAAAGTCCAAATTTGGATAAAACGATTTTGTGCAAGAAAGGAAAACCAACCAATTTACCTAAATTAAAAAATTCACACTGAAGAACTGTTTCACGGGTTACGCCGATATATGTACGTTAGGTCAGCTTAGGTTACATAACCTAAACTAACCTAATCTAACTTAACCAAATTTAAACAAACCTAACCTAAATTAACCTAACCTAACAAAAATTACGTAGGAATACTTCATACGTCTCTAGAAACATTTTTAACCCCTATGCAAAAAGAGGGGTGTTATAAGTTTGACGTGTCTGTGTGTGTATCTGTGTGTCTGTCTGTGGCATCGTAGCTCCTAAAGGAATGGACCGATTTCGAATTAGTTTTTTTTTGTTCGAAAGCTGACTTGATCGAGAGTGTTCTTAGCTACGATTAAAGGAAATCTGTTCAGCCGTTTAAAGATCATAAGTTTTTTTAAAAGTACATGTGAGCAATTCTATTGGTCTGATCGATTTGAAATTTAGTATCCTGTAGGTCGGTTTTTTTTAAATTTTGAATTTAAGTCTTAACTGGTTCATAAGTAAACTATACCTCCAAAATCAATAGTTTGGCCGGTAAACGATGAATATAGATGATGGTTTATCGCAGGAAAACTCGACTGTTTGCTGGATCTCGACACACGTTCAGCTTATCACTGGCTTTAGTTGGAACTTGGAGCTGTTGCTCCATTTGATTGCGCCAATAAGAATCCCAATATCGTAATATTTGATGCCTATTATTGGTCTGCAGACAGCTACGTTGTGTCAGACGTATATCACAGAATCGTATGTGGTACAAGAAACTACAGTGTTTTCATGGGTATGTTGGCACAAAACATTTTCGCGATAGACCATTATCTCTAACGATGAGTTTTGATTCTTGATATGTACCCCTGCATGAATATCTGTGTACTCAAGAAGACATCAGCTTCTCATTGGCTGCTCACTGACACAGTACTACGTCATGATTGGGCCTATATCTAGTTGCTTCTTTATGACTGGCTCAGAGCCTCCAGAAGGTGACAAAAAAGTCAAGTGCGAATTGTAAAAATGTCATAAACTTTCAGTTATTTGAATTCTTGACTGCGGCTAAAAAATTTATTATGTTTCTAGTTACAGCATGTCGCACGTGAACGCTACTCAGTGAGCGACTATACTCGGGAAAACATCGATAAGAGGCAAAAATAAAATCGAAATTTCAGAATTTTTTTAAATTACAAAAATATTCTGTAATGGATTTTAAAACATGTCGAACAGTAGCCCGTGACATGTATTTTCAATGTGATTTTTTAAATTTATTTATGATATTTGGTTTTTGCGTCTTATAATACTAAAAATGTACACATTTCGACTTTGTAGTGCCATTATGGGAAAGTGGATTGACTTAATTTTTTTGTGAGAGGAAAATTTACTACCAAGTAAAGTCTATAAAACTAATAGTAGTTCAGAAATATTAATTTACGTTTTTTTTCTCACTTGAACATCCTTAACATGTAAATTTTGACTTTTGACATGCTGTTTTGCGTATACTGCGCATGCTAAAATTTTACAATAAGAGGAGAATGTAGTCACTAGTAACTTTCCAAAACTAACTTTACTTCGTAGAAAAATGAAATAAAAATTTTCACACTTGAACAGTGTTGAGAGATTCACCAGCCTGCAGCTATTTTGCACGATTAGCGCCTGGGAACGAGCGAGCGCTATAAAGTTGACTCTAGTTGACTTTCTTCTTTCTTTGTCGCCTCTATTGGAAACATCGTGCAATCTTTCCAACTGTGACTTGCCTGGACGCCAATAAAGATAAAAATATGATGCGTGCTTAAAGGTGTTCGAAAGCATCAAATTAAATTTTTATCGAAGCCAATTTGTAAAAATAAAAAAACGCCAATCTTAGAACATAGTTTTTGCCGAATTTCTGAGCAAACATTTTTGTCGAGTAATGTATTTCTAAAGAACAATCTCTGACGCGGAAATATTGTCCATTTAATTGCGGTGCAAGAGATTACACTTAACAAATACAACATTCTGAGTAAATGTATGCTCACGAAGTAGACAAATATTATGATCTTGGATTGTTGTTTTGTAGTTTTTCCATATTCACTTTCAAAAACGTGTAGGATTAATAATGGTGCTGTTAGCGTTCATCTATGCACCAAGCACTCTTAAACACGTACTTGACATTTCTGATAGAAAATTTAACAGGTGAAACTGACTTTGAATGTTCCCACTTTATTTATTTCCACTGTCTCAAAATATTGAAAAACAAATGTGACGGAAAATCGATGGATGTAATTACAATTCTTTAACGTTGCTTGTAAGCAGAGGACATTTGGGATAGACACACGGAGTTTTTTTTATTAAAATTTCTAATAAGCACATATAATTTCACCTTCTAAATGTAATTTATTCCTCAATACTTTGCTATGTGGTTTAATGCCTCATTCGGAGCAACGCCAGAAATGTATGATTATTTCCGGACTGAGTTCTTGAGGTGGCCGTCTTTGTGGACGTATGTTGCGCATTCGAGGCCTAAGTGCGGAAGCTATAAGGACGACACAGCCACGCGCATCACGCCTCACCCTTGCGCAATTCACTGAACTGACGCGCAGTCTTCTCGTAGAAACGCATTTATACGACATTCAGCGGTGACCCTGTCATTTAAGGACGTTATATTACAAATAAAAGTATATTTAAACAATCCTGCGCTGATAACTTCACAACTAAAAAAAAACTATAAAACGCCTATTTGCGGCACTTATTTAAGAAATACGTGGCGGACCTTAAACGTGTATACACGTGTGTTACGATCTTTTAATGTTATTATTAAGGAGGATTGATCCCTACTTCGGTGAATTTATCCGTTTTTTCTCGATAACTTGTGTTTAAAGGGATTTATCGACATTTTTGACATGGCATGGCATAGATAAAACTTTTACAATTTTCTGAAATAATTGCAACCTTAATTCCTTCGTTATTTTGTAACAGGAAACAGCTGACATGAAAAAAAGTGTTTCATTTAAGGGAGCGACTACAGTTGTCATAAAAATAACCGAAAACACACCTTATGTATTCCAAAATGTGAAATAAACTATAAACTATGCCGTTGAAAAAAGAAAAAAACTGTAAACAACCTTTTTAATCCCTGATTTCTGAGAAAAGCCATAAATCCGAGCTGAGAAGGACCAATCCCCCTTAAGCAAATGAGACTTTCGAACTCTGAGCATTTTTCAAATAATCTTGTAACGGTCGAAGCTATGCCTGGGCGGTCACGTCAATGCGCGTCAGTATTTCTCATGCAACGCAACTTGAAGTGCATTTGGAATTTAAATGTCAAGCTGTACGCGCATGAACTCTTACATAAGGCGCCGTTTGCAATAAGATCTACTGTGAATTCATGAACACAATCTTCTAAATACAACTGAATAAAAAACAAGGTAAAAATAATAGGTGTCGGTATCGCAAATGAGGAAAACATTCATGTACACAGAGTCATGGCAAATAAATATTTAAAAAAGGAAACAGTCATTACGTGAATAGTTTAGAATCAGTCGGTGAAGTTTATTGCCCCCATTAAAAAAATACAAAAACAGCATTAAAATTCAGTTAAATTATTTCCCGCTTTTTTTCTTGACATATAATGATAACACTGTTCTACATTCTGTCAACGCACAATAACCTCTCGGAATAATTTTGTATTCATTTAGAATGGATGAATTTCACAAAGCGTTCTAAACGCAATACTCTGTTTTGCAATTCATCGATACAATTTCTTAAAACTGTTTTGCTTTGCAGATTGTAGTTGCAACAAGAGAACTACTTGAAGTGGTAACAACCAGAAAGTTCATGAAGCAAGGGTTTGCAATACTTTTAAGGTGGCCACCTAGGAGCCAATCAAATATCGCCACCTGCTATTTGCACCTACGCAGCACAACGCAAGTGCAGAGCAAGTTAAATACTTCTTCTATGGCATTACGTGAGTAGACTATATAATTCCAATGCAGTGAAACCAGACGCAACGCAGGTGCAATATTTGCGTTACACCCATAAAAAGATATATTTAATCGGCGCCCTGATAGGACGTATTTTGCTCCTTTTAAGTGTGACATTAATAATTTTGTGTTTGTACGAAATAATGTTAGTTTTGTAGACGTTGTTAGTGACTTAATTTTCTTGTGGGAAATGTTTAGCTTGCATTCACAAAACGCCATGTCAGAGTAAAATTCTTCTGAAATGAATCACTTTACACTAATATTAGATGTTACCAGCTACTTAATAAAAGTTACAAGAATATGAAGTAACTTGTTTCGTATTTTTTGAAAATTGTAAGACCACCATAATTTTGTGACGTTAATGTTACAGATAAAGGAGTGTTGTATAAACGCGTACCATTTTTAAGATTATACACAACGGTTATTTATACATGAAAATTATTAAAAAACAGGCATTTTCGATCGCGGGGAAATGTGCTTTAAATATTACTAAAGGAACATAAATGGGTGTGTAGGTATGACAGTTTAGCAGTTTTTGAATGAACAGTCTTAGCACACCACTTAGATGACCAGGGCAAGGCCTAAAAAAGCTCTTTAGTAGCAAATAATTTTTATTTTGTATTTGCACCTTATATATTTTCGTCATATATATATTTCCTAACTTCTTATAGTTTTTGCACATTGGCACGTTAAAGTAAATACGTGCCCAGTCAGATATATCCATTTTGGTTCCACTTAATAAATATCTATATCACCTATTTATACTTCGGTCGAAACTAAGTGCACCTAATGTCAATTCGCCACGAAAATTAAATTAACTCACAGAGAACTAACATGTCATAAAGTACTTAACGGGTTGCCTTATATCACACGGGGGAATATCCTTCTATAAAAATTAAACTTGAAATTGAAATGGATCTTTTCCATTTTCACAAACATTTAATGAAAAAAAAAAAAAAAGTTCTCGAATAATACAAGACATATAATTTAATACCGTATTGTGTCTATAACCACTTAAATGTCTTATAGGTTATTCGGGATAATGTGAGCACTAAAAATTTAACCTTTGAAAAATATCACTAACCGTTACATTAACTATAGTCCCTTTACTGCTTGTATGGTTGGCAGCAAAATTACGCAATATAGTTCCGTGTGTTTTTCTATTTAAGTACAACAATACAGAAACAAAATGAACCCAAATCGATGTAATTGTATTTTATATAATTAATAAACTTATTTTTATTAAACTTTATCAATTCTTACTGACTGCACAATTTATCTTACACGCGCAAACATCACGTGACGTGTCCAGTAAGGTTAGACATGTCCCGTCGTTAGCCGTTACACGCGGAAAGATACGAATTGGCTGAAAATAGAACTTTAGCAGGGTATTTTGAGTGCTCACTTTATCCCGAACCACATATACTTCGTTAGTACGCACCAAGCGAGGTGATGCAACGATAACACGTTGGACTTGCTTTCGGGAGGATCCGGGTTAGATTCCTGGCTCCGGTAATACTGATTTCGGTTTTCCCGAAATTGCTCCAGGCGAATGCATATGGCAGACTCCTCTCCCAGCTTCTGACATTGTATCAAATTGTGTTTCACTTTGAAGCCACAGCGGGAGCAAGTATAGGGTTTCACAGGTTAAATTATTTTCCATCTGGCTCAATAACGGTTGATGTTACATATATGTCACCACTGACTTTTTTGTTCGTCTTGGTGCCGCGTACATTGCTATGGATCGTATAGGCAGTCTTTTTTCAATACCCTGGAAATTGTGGCCAAAAAGCATTTTTACACATAAAAAAAAACCCGAAAATGGCTATTCATAATTTCTTTTTTGCAATTTTATTTACGTAGCAATATTCTCCTTCTCTCGGCGCAGAAAATAGTTTCCATACGGAAGCAATATAACAAAAGGAGACCAAGTGCCATTGAAAATAATTTAACACGTAAAACCCTATTCTTTCTCCGCCAGAACTCCAGCGCCCTTAATGATTTCGCTGTCCATGAGAAGTAAAGCCCACTTACCTTACCAACGTAAGTGCGTTAGCTAGAATTTGCTTTGGGTTGACGTATGTATTTTACTGCAAAATTATATACTACAATTATTGGATGAAAACGTCATGAAAATTAATGTCTACAAATTGACCGTTTTTGATAAATATATCAAATTGTTAGGCACGTGAAAAATTCGCGGGTTTTCTGATCTGTTAATTAGCCTCTAAACTATATGTGTAATCAATAGAGACAGGAAAGATTCGTGAGTTGACGGACATGTAGGCTAGTCTCCAAGAACATCTGTGTACTCAAGTAGACATCAGCAATGCATTGTATTATCTCTGACACAGCAATACCACGTTATTGGACCTGCAATTAGTTGCTTCTTCGTTATCGGCTCAGAGCCCTCGATGGGGTGTCAAATTAGTCATGAGCCAGTAGCGAAAGTGACGGGAATTTAAATTATAGTCTGTGCCCAAATGATAATGCGGATTTTTCAGGTCTCTATAGTAATTAAGCAGACAGCTGCTGCTCATTGGCTCCTATCGGACACTGTAAAAAAACTTCCTAAAATGTTTACTAAGTAATTAACCTAAACGCAGTATGGGACAGTTACCATCCTTCCGCCACAGAATATTTAGGAATACAGAAGTGAAATATCCGGTAGGACGGCGAACTCAGCTAAGGTTAATTCTACTACAGGTTAGAAAGAAAATACGTTTTCTTATGGGAGAGCTTGGCACAGGGAAAATTTCTGCCACTAGTTTCGTTTCGATCGCTAAGAGACCAGATAAATACGAAACCGTAGTAAAATTAAATTTAAATAAACATGGAAATTATATTTGTCACTTAATTTAATTTTCAAGTGAAAAAAAAAAAAAAACAATTTCGCGTTTTAAATTATTAACCTAATGTAACTTATAATTCAGGAAAGCTCTGTGATTGGTCAGTTTGGTGCATTAGCGATACCAGCGCTCAAGTGGCAGAAATGTTCCCTGTGCCAAACTTATAACATTGATCTTTCTAACCTGTAGTAGAATTAATCTTAACTCAGCCACACACACCAGCAAAATGGCTTCCCTGGTCAGCAACATGGCGGAAACACCTACCGCCAATCAGCGTAAGGCGGCTGCCCTGCTAGCCGACGGCCTGGCCAATAGGAAACCTGCCGTAGCGTGCAAGAGCGAAACCTACACGGGGCTGGTATCAACAACAGCCTCGGACAGCCAATATGCAGTGGAGTTATTTCACGTCTGTATTACTAATTAGTCTGTACTTCAGCCTAGTAAATATGCAAACTTTTACATTTGTTTCAATACAAGTCTGGTAACTTCAGTATACATTTGACTGTTTTATAAAAGTTTATGAGTGCTACCATGGATGTCTGGGAAACAATTATACCATACCTTAGCACTCCTATACGCACGTCTGGTAATTTTACAAACTACTTTTTTAGAGTGAACACAGTGGCTCCAACGTGTTTGTTTGGTCTTACATATAGTTGCTTCTTTATTTTTTGGCTTGGCACCCTCCATAAGGTGTCAAATAAGTCAATGACCAGTTGCGAAAGTGACACGAATTCGTGGTTGTTTGAACTCTAGCATGTGCCCAAAAGAAAACGCGAATCTTCAGATCTCCACAAGTTATTAATTATTATAGCCACTATTTTACGGCGAAAATATTTTTGCAACGTTTGGTTTCAAAGCGTCATGTGCACATCTGCAGCTCTGCTACATCGTCTGCGATTGGATGATTTTACCCTCATTTTCCTTACAGACGTACGGAGTCACAATATTCTGATTGGTGCAGTCAAACGAGAGACGTGTGAACAAAGACACGCTGCCAATAATCCTGAAGCAAAGTTGCCAACGTGCACGTGAGACGCTGAAACAAAGTGGGGCAAAAATATTTTCGCGGCAAAATCGTGGCCCTACTAATTGCTGTCGAGAAGCGTAAAACAGCGAGAAAGGGATACATTTTACAGCACAAGGAGGAAGAAGAATCAAACAGTCAGGCAAAAATTTTAATCTTTACTTCCTGGAGTTTTATTATTTTCTTTGACCACAAACTAAAACATATTTTAGTTTAAGTTAATTTTTAATGCATTTTACTATGTTTTATTCCATTTTATAGCGACAAAAACTTACCTTCGAAGCGTATTTCAAACACACATGCACTTCTTTTGACTATTAACTGCCACGCGCAAATATTTAGTTACGAACTCATAATTCAACTTGTATATAGCCTTTATAGCTAAGTTAACTTATGTACACTCAATCCTTGACTATTTGTCAATTAGCTGCTACTCACTAGAATAACAGACACATGGATAGGTTTTGAGTATGCATAGGATAAGGAATTTTAGCATGCGGGTCATAGAACTCACGCAATTTTTCTGTCCCTTCATATAGGCTTGTGACTTGCACACTGAAGGCAAAATTCGCTCTTTTCGCATGCTGAAATTCCTATCCGCGTTGAACTTGTCTGACGTTCACTGTAAAAAAAATTAGTAAATCTAGCACGCTGATGTATAGGAGTGTTGTAAAATTGTTTCCAATACATCAGTGTAAGAGTTCCTACACAGAACCATTAGATTGTCGCGAAAAGATTTTTGCACCATTCTGTTTCAATACCTTCAGTGCACATCGGCATCTCTGTTGATGGCTATTGGCTGTGTGTCTTTGCTCAGACATGTATCTAAGTTGACTGTACCAATCATAGTAAGGTTATTGTGACGTCATTAGAGGCAAGATTATTTCGCGTATTGATTCTGGATCAGGTTGAATGCTAATAATGTATACTTCCCTACTCTTTATGTGATTAGACGACACCTGTTTCAACACATCTTTGACGACTGCAAGCCAGTGATAAATAAGGAAACAAGTCGTGGTGGTAACACGTGTTACTGTTAGAAGTCAATATATATTTGACTTTGGCGAGTGTGTGTATAGGTCTGAGAAGTCTAGGCTGTTGCCAGATTAATACCCGAAATATTCATGCCTCTAGACAGCATATGTTTGATTTTTTCCAATATCATCCCAAGACAACTGAGAGTTAAAACAACCAATCACTGACCACGAAGCACAGCTGCACGTGTTCACATAAGGCCACAGAATATTTAGGCACACAGAAGCGAAATAGCCATAAGAACGGCCAACTCAGTCACCCACGCCAGCAAAATGGCTTCCCTGGCCAGCAACATGGCGAAAACACCTACTGCCAATCAGCGAAAGGCAGCTGCCTTGCTAGCCGGCAGCCAGACCAATAGGAAACCTGCAGTAACATGCAGTAGCCAAACATACACGAGACAGGTATCAACAGCCTCCATCAGCCAATAAGCGGCGAAGTTCGCTCGTATCAAATGAGCCGTCTCGTCATTTCGCGTCTGTATTACTCTTTAGTCTGTGATAAGTAGAGACCTGAAAAATTTGCGTTTTCAGTCAAGCACAAGCTAGAATTCCAGCAACTGCAAGTTAGTGCTACTTCCACAGTTGGCCGTTGACTTATTTGACACCACATTGAAGTCGTTGAGCCAACAATAACAATGTAAATAAATTCATAAATCCATTTCACAGTAACTGCGAGCAGCTAATGAACAGATGTTGTCTACTTGAGTTCACAGGGATTCTTGGAGGCTAGCCTACATGTCAGTGAACTCGCGAATTATTCCGAGCTCTAGTGATAAATAGAGACAAAGGTATGCCGCGGGAAAAGTTGATTGTTTGCTAGGCTCCAACATACTATGTATAACACTGAAGGTGTTTATATGAAGCTCTGTGTCTCTCTTCAACAGACCCAATTAGAACTGTACAGTTTTAACACAGAACGTGTATGATTTGCCAGAAAACTGATCACACGTGTCACGATTAAGATACTACAGTTTATTGGAGATTAGGTTAAATATTTTCGCAGTTTTCCAGTGTCTCTAATGATAAGTAGGGCCCGGTAGTTTTCGCGAAAAGATTTTTGCCCCACTTTGTTTCAGTGTCTTACGTGCACACCTGCAGTTCAAATTCATGGCAATTGACAGAGTGTTTTTGTGCAGAGTCGTTATTCATTTGACTGTGCCAATCAGTACACAGATAGCTGTCACACATCATGTCTGTGATTTGCGGGTTTAACCTCCACACGCTGGGTGTTACGGCATCCAATCACTGACCACATAGCAGAGATGCAGGTGCGCACGTAAGGCACTGAAACAAAGTGCTGCAAAATTATTTTCGCGAAAATTACCGGGCTCTAATGATAAGTAGAGATGGTGAAAAATCGCGAGAATGTTTTCTGCCAGTGTATTCTGCAAATCAGTGTAGCATCCTGCGTCATGTATTGTTGGCCGACGGTTATGTGGCACAGTCTAGTTGTTTACAGATGAATCACATACGTTTAGTAGTAGTGCACCAGAGTTATCATTGGCCCAGTCAAATAGGGACTCGCCGGGAACGAAATAAAAGCGTCAGAAATGAATACATTACATTGAAGCCTATCAAACTGTCAACTTTTCCCGCGATAAATAACCTTCGCTAATGATAAGGCATTGAAATCAAATGATACAGAAATCTTTTCACCACGAAATCGTGGTTCTAACTGTACATTGTTATAAAGCAGTTAAATGTATACTGACGTGACTATACCAGTATAGTAACAATGCTGATTATCTTCTCTATTTACAAACTGAAGTATGGTAACTTTCTCTGGTTAAAAATTTCCGGTACTCTTTAGGATGTATTTTTACTGTGTAACGTGTGTGCGGAGAAAAAAATAACTGTTCGGTTCTCTATGTTTTATAGCCAAAATTGTCGTAAATTTGCATAAGAAAAAGTTTGTGAACTTAAGTCACAACATTTATCAGTCGGGTGCTATACGGATAATGACGCAATTATTTATAGTGGTTGCAAGTAATTCAAATATCTATCTGAACGAAAGGAATTTATGTCTCTGGCATAACCCTGTCATGTTGTACAGAATATTTGGAACTTTTCCAAGAAATTCCCTTGGAAACCGGCCACAAAAATATAAATTACACTACAAACAACTGTTGCAAAATATTCAGATAATCAGTTATAAATATTCAAATTACGTTTGTAAATTAACAAAACAAGTTTGTATGCACGTAATTGCTGGTAAATATGCATAAACATTGCTGCATTCGTAATTTCCAAACATTTATTTTACATTTTTACAAAAAAAAAAATTAAGTACTCAAAAATTTTTTATGCTGTCTGGCGTGGTCTGCTGTACGTCTCACTCTGGTTTCACGCAGAAGCTATTTACAAGGATTTTTTCTAGCCTATATTTAGCAGACTTAAAGATTATATGTTTTGGATCACAAGAGCAAAACACGTATTAAGTATTACGCGCGCGTAAGAAACCAACACGAACAAACCTAGGGTAAAATCATGGGATGCAACAGACGCACCGATGTCTTGCTATCTAAGAAGGGGTAGTTCTTTAAGGTCATGGTCTTTCATTTATTTTCAAACAGTACAAATAACTCAAAAATTTTTTAACCAATTGCTTTGAAAACATTTGAGACAGTGTATAGTCATACAATACACAATTTTGTCAGAGCGTTTTTTTTCTTTAATAATGTACCGCTTGCTAGCAAAAAATTAGTTTGCTTAATTTTGGCTTATTTTCACAACGAAATATGTGATATTCCGGGACAAAAATTAAAAAAAAAAAAAAAAAAAAAAACAGTTTGGAGTATTGAAACAGAAAAATTCGGATACGAACAATGATTAGTGTTAAAACCGTATGGATTTTTGATGTATGCATTAATTTAAGTTAAAAAATATTCTCGAAACCACAGCAAAACTAAAGAGCGAGGCCTTAAGACGTGTGTATGTATGTACGTGTGTATGTATGTATGTATAGTATGTATGCATTCATGTATGCATGTATGTATATATGTATGTATATAACGAAGTGTGTATGTATGTTTCCTATGGACTCCGAAATGGCTGGAGCGATTTTGATGAAATTTCCGGGCAATCTTTAGATTAGCCCAGCGGGTGATCCTGTGAAGTTTGGTAGCAACAGATCAACAGATATGTATATAATTACACACACATATATATGTATATGTATGTATGTATATATATATGTATATGTATGTATGTTTATATTGATTTTTGCCAATTTTGTGTCAAATTTTAGCTACAAATTAATTACAATTTAATTAATTAATAATACATTTATTAATTTTATTAATAATTAACTAATAAATAAAATATAATTAAGTAAGTTTTATCGAGATGCTTGTACCACATATATTTTATTTTTTTATTATATATGTCAATTTGTAGCGTGTAACATTGTTATACACTAAATTTTTTTCAGTTTGGCACGTCAGTTGGTTTTAGTGGGGTATATAAAACCGTAAAAGGCAACTTTTGACGTTTACGAGCCATTACTCAAAAACTGTGAGAGATACGAAAATTTCCTAGGAGGAAGATTTAGTCGCAATTTATGCCTAAAGTAAGAAAAAAATCTGGTACAAATAAAAAAAAGACATTTGTAGTGAAGATGTGGCATTTGATGCGCACTTCAAGGTCGCCCTTATATTTCCTTCACTTCTGAGCCTCTAGCTTGCCGGCATGTGAAAAGCTTGTTTAGCGAACGATACGGCGATACAGAAGTGAATTGTTGCACGTGGTTTGCTGGGCGGGACAAGTCGCTGAACTCGCGTTGCGTGTGGCTGCTGTGGAGCTTGATGTGGAGAACTTTCACTGCTAGAAAGTTACAGCCAAGTTCACTGGCCGCCTGTTTCATATTTTGAAGGTGTTCAGTATATTTGAATTCGCAGTAAAGGCAGACCACAATGTTCCGTTACTCCATATAATATAAAAAAAATCATTAACACTTAAAATTTAATAAATAATATGAAGACCAGTTCTGTAGAACATTCAAGAGCTATGAATCATTATTAGAGATGGTTAGAGGCAGTGGTTTTTAATGAAATGAATTCTGCAACAATTTATTTCAATATATTTCTCTACTTCATGGTCAGTGATTGGAAGTTTCGGCGTCTCGGGGTCCTACCCACAAATGACGGGCGTGTGGTGTCGCGGCAACATTGTTCTGGTTGGTACAGTCAAATTAGCTACGCCTCTGCCCTACTATATTCTGCCAATAACTACTAACCAGAGTTGTAGGTGTGCACGTAAGGCATTGAAACAAGTTGTTGCAAAATTCTTTTCACCAAAAATCACTGGCTCCAGAGATGATTGATGGCATGATCTTTGAAAGAACTGTGCAATGGGAGTACATGACTGGATTTATTTACTTGGACATACTCCATTGCGCAATTCGCAATGGAGTATGTCCAAGTAAATAAATCCAGTCATGATTGATGGTGCATCGCGAAAATTGTTTGTGCCAACATACCTTTGAAAATACTGTAGTTTCTTGTGACATGTATGATTGGGTTACATAGGCTATGTATGACACAATGTACCAATAACAGGCACCAAATATTACAATAGTACGATTCTTATTGGCTCAGTCAAATAGGGTAACAGCTCCAAGTACAAACGAAAGCTGAACGTGCGTTTGAAACCCAGAGAATAATACCCCGCCAGATTCTGTGCGACATTTTTCATAGCACTGATGGTGTAACTAGAGTGACAGCTTGTCTTACAGCAACTTTCAGTTCTTTCAGTGGTATTGTAGAGGGCTTGTTAAACTACGTTCTGTATGAACCCGCATAATGAATTATCACGTGTAGTGAGGGCTGCGATTATGCACCCAACAACTTGCATTAACACATTCCTCAATGTACAATATGAAACATGTAACGTAAATCACTTATATTAACATTTGAGGGTCAAACTTTCAAAACCAGGCATTTCCACTTTGTAAACTTTGACCGGGAAGTGAAAGAACTGATATGATGGTATGCTAACCAAAATGAACTATGGCATGTTTATTATTCTACGTTATTTTAAATGTCAAATTATGGCAATTAATATAAAATAAGTAAATGTATCATATTCCGTTCGTTATTTTAAAAATTGTCATAACTTATTTCGAAACAAAAATATGGACGTATCTTGCTTTAAAGTTAGTTGGGTAAACTTAACCTACTTCGCGATACTAATGCTTCGAACTTCAATATCAGAAATACGTTAAGCAGTTTAATTGTGAACTTAAATGTCTGATACATTTGTCACTTATTACCGAAACTGCACATGCCTGCTCTCTGTTGGTAGCCTAGTTAACTCGCATTTCAATATATGTCGCTATGGTATTTACAAATTCGGCACGTTTTTTAGTAACATAATTTTCGAGCCCATCAAAACGGCAAAAAATGGCTTTTCCAGGCTGCTGTATTTTGGAAAATACAAAACCGGATTGAAAACACATAAACAAGTGTAAGACTTTGAACTACACTGCCAACAAATAAAATAATTTGGTCAGCGCTTAGTATCCCATAGGAAAAAGGACAATAGTAAAGAACTGCACGTTAGCTGAGTAACTTGTCCGGAGAGGCGATAATGCACTACATACGTCTGCTAGTGGCACTCTTACCGCTCCTGCCTTACACACACAAACGCAGCTTATCTAGGGAAGCCTCTTAAGGTATACCATTGCATATGGTCGGTTTACCTTAACCGTGCATTTCGTAACACAGCGCCTTACAGTAGATAGCAGCTTTCATGCCCTTGTTATAAATGCACAGACGGGTGGACAGGTCTGGTTTTGATTGAAAACACACATTTTCGCCTGGTTTTTAAAAGGGACATGTAATTTTTTTTTAATATTCGTGTGTAGTTTAGCAGCCTGATATAGAAAATGTGTTAAACTAGTTTTCGGATATTTGTGGGCATGTCTGGTTTTAAAATATTGCTGCTCATTTATAAAGGGACTTCATAGCCTCCTGTAGAATGCAAGTACCTACTTCGGGTTTGCTGAAGTAATAACGCAGTATACGGGAAGTTCTGAAAGTTTTATTTGGACTAACATTGTGTAGGTACCTTCAAAATTCGTGCTGTTTTCTGGAAGTCAAAACTGCAAACAGCCATTGGTTGACAAGTTGGTGGCAGGGGTGTGTTCGTGGTATAAGGAGAAACGAAATCATTATTTTGCAATCTTCAGTATAGCCATTGTACCAGAACATTTAATACTAAACTACACCATTTGTTTAGATACGTAATGAAAACTAGAGACTTCAATATCAAAATTTAATGAAAACAACTAATATGTATCATTGTCAAACATAATACATCTGCCTGCTATGTTTTAATTTGAGATGTATTTTAGGTTTGAGTCGGTTGCACTGTCAATCAGAGTTTACGAAAAGTAACCAGCTAGAGTTAACGTTGATCGACCAATACAGGTTACCCAGACAGTGATCAAACATACACATGTAATTAACTTCACTTTATGAACGGAAGCAAACGACTCGTGCAACAACTTATTCCTAACCGATTAACCTCGAGACTTTCGTAAACACATAGCTTTCTGTTACAGACGCAATGAATAATTGCTTCTACATCAGTAACACATTTGTCTAAATATATGCTTATTGCTTACGAATTAAAATTAATTACAAACATTAATTTTCTTGCAAAAGAATAATTTAAGATATTTTTTTACAATAGGTCTCAAAAACTACATTTATATTAAAACGTACATTTGAAAAATTGTTTCCGTGACTCGTCGGTTAAATCACGGGGTGGGAGTCCACCTTCCAAAGAATTTTTGTGCTCCTACTGTAAAAATGTTACGTTTGAAAGTTAAGTTCTCTAATAAAAATACAATTCATACGACATATCTGTTTTCCTACACCTGACAGTTGTATAATTTTCACGGCGTAAAATTTTACTTAACTATATTGTAAGAAAAGACCCATATACAGTATAAGATATAGCCATATTTTCTGACCGTATCATTTATACACTGTAAGAACACTTGCCACAACACAACGTTTCTTAGAATATGAGTCATTACAAAGTACTTTAACTTAAAAGAATTGTTTTTTAAAGTGTAAAGTTATGATACCAAACAATTGTGTTAATATTAAAATAGTTCAATGTAATTTTTGTAGGGTTGGTTATAACTATTTTAAGACAAGCTTTATGTATGAAAAAAATATAAACGTTTCTTCTTTACACTTTAAACAAAACATTTTTTTACGTCAAAGTAACTCAAAATGGTTTTTTCCGTGATAGCAATTTTTTTTTAAACGAGAAATTATGCGGTATCGTCTAAAAAGTCAATTAACCAAAATGTCGTTAAACCTTAATATTTACTGCCTTGAAAAAAGTCAGCCAGTACGGAGAAGGTGATTTTAAACAGAACTGTCAAATAGATTTTTTATATCTGCTCTTGTTTATGCGTAAAACAAATAATTTCCGTAAAAATGAAGAAACTGCAGAGCATGGCTTTAAACAAAAACTTTGTTGTGGCAGCAAATGTAGTTTTACAGTGAAGTAGTGAAATGTATGCTGGCACTTATGGTTATAACTTCGTCTTTGGGCACTTTTGGTTTTGTACCGGAAGTTCTCTCCATAAGCGTCATCATAAATCTGACTCATTACTAGAGACTAGGGGGCCGCGGAGACTGAGAGGTCAGACCTCTCGCCTCCCACCAAGACGGTCCGAGTTCGATTCCCGGCACGGTCGGTCTCTGGATTTTCGCTTGTGGGAATCGTGCCGGACGATACCGTTGGTCGGCGGGTTTTCTCGAGAATTTCCTATTTCACCCGCCCATTCATTCCGGTGCTGCTTCATACACACCTCACGTCAGCCTTCACCAGCACTAAACACCGCGATGTTGAGCGCTGACCAAACTCTCACTCTCTCTCTCGATTGGCGCAGTCAAATAAGTGACGCCTCCACACAAAGACACGCTGCCAATATCTACGAAGAAGAGACGCAGATGTGCACATAAGGCAAGGAAACAAAGTGGTGTAAATATTTCCTCGCAGAAGTCACGGGACCGTAGTCCTTACTGACAGCAGTGCACCACGTGTAGCCTAGGTTCCAGACGTGAGGTCGGCGAACTTCACTTTCACTTCATGCCCGTCACCTTCACTTCTCCCGTTGTAGGTAAGGTTGCTGAGGGGAGGCTGGGGAGATTGGCACTGCTTTCACTTCCCTGCAGAAACATTTTTACCCGGTTCTCGTTTGTTATTCTCTCCCGCAGTGGCCAAGGACACGTAGACTGGCTTCAATCACGAGATCGGGCACTGCGCATCACGTCAATGCTGAGTCTTCCAACTACCGTCAAATACTTGTAGGGGGTTGGTGCGCCAAACTAGCGAATTTTCACAATTTTCGACATAACTTTTTCCCCTCGCTTGTTATAGAAAATCAAGGTTCGACAATCCGGAAATTACGCTTTTATACAACTTATTATAGGCGGTTCGGGATAAAGTAAGCACTCAGAACTGCCCTGCTTAAGTTCTGTTTTCAGCAATTTTGTGTCTTTCCGCACGTAACATTAACAACGGAACATTTCTAACAATTCTGGACACCTTGATGGTTACGCGTCTAAGATAAATTCTACAGTCAGTATAAATCCATAAAAATAGTTTTATTAATTATAAAATACAATAATGTTGATTTCAGGAGCTTTTATTTCAATACTGTTGTATTTACATAAGAAAATATACGGAACTATATTGCTTAATTTCGCTGCCAACCATACAGTCAGTACAACAATTAGAGTTAATGTTGAATTGTTTATAGAAACGGCTATTAATATTTTTCAAAGGTTAAATTTTTAGTACTCACTTTATCAGAATGACCCAAACATTACTACATAGACATAGACTTTCTTATTTTTGGAGCAGTGATGGCAGGTAGGCAGAAAATACATTTTTCCTACTTGCCATCAGTGCTCCAAAAATAAGAAAGTCTGGGACAGTCTAATAAAGTAAGGTGTACAAAAGTGTAAACTACGGACAGTCGAGCCTTGATTTTCTATAGTAAGCGAGAGGGAAAAGTTATGTCGAAAATTGTGAAAATTCGCTAGTTTGGCGCTCTATCTCTCTTAAGGGTGTTCAAGTGTGATGAAGTCATAATTTTATATTTATATGAAATAGTATTAGTTTTGTAGACGATACTTGTGAGTGCGGTTTCCTCTTACGAAACCATTTTAGCTGACGTAGTTTTCTCATAACTGTGCGTCAAAATCCAAATGTGCATGTTCTGCTGCCGTGCAAATAGTGAAAACCATTTGACTTACGTACGTGAAATAATTCACAGCGAAATAACAAAATATGGGCTACGTAATAAAACATTCGGAAAAATACCGCGAATCGCTTTTATAATTTGCAACTTTTTTCTATACTATTGCGATTTTCTTTTAAATTCAAAATATTACTTTGAGGTTTTAAAATGTTTTATTGCATAGCTCATGGTATGTAAGTTCACAGAGAATTATTTTGTTTAAGTAGGTCAGTTTGTTTTCACTATTTGCGCGGCAGTGGAACAAGCAAATTTTGACTTTGATACCCCGTTATGAGAAAACTATGAGAGTTAAAATGGTTTCTTAAGAGTAAAATGTACTCACAAAAAATATATATATGTATACATATATAATGACTCACACTTGAAACTACGCGTAATAATTTTTTTAAAAATTCAGCATGGTTGTTAGAATCATGATTTTCGGGCCTTTCAAAATGGCTGAGAACGGCTTGTTTTTTAGACTGCTGTATCTCCGAAAATAACATCTGAATTCGTGAAGTGCACGAGAGGTGTGCGTTGTCCTTTACTCAATACTATCCAAAAAACACAATGAGATTCCTTTGTACATTTTTTAAAAATCTGAAAATAGTGCAGATTTAATTAATTTACAAAAATAAAAAAAATAAAAATACGAAAGGTATTTTATCATTTATATTTTATCATATTGCCCGTAACATCTCATTTCAGTGTAAACTATTTCATTCGAGTAAGACACTTGGTTTTTTGTTATTACCATACTCCCGTAACTTGCAAATTTTTTCTTTGTCACATATGTCACTATGGGAATACTATTAGAGTTTAAATAATTTTACAAGTTGAAAATGTAGTCACAAATAACGTCTGTAAAACGAACACTATGACGTGCAAATATAAAATTATACATTTCTGCCACATGTTCACCTCAATTTTCAACGTCTTTTTATGTTTTTATATTTGTACCAGATATTTTTTCTTATTTTATACATAAATTGTGATTAAATTTTCCTCCTAAGAAATTTTTGTATCTCATAGTTTTTCCGTAATGAGTCGTAAACGTCAAAATTTGTACTTAACGGTTTTAAGTACGCCACTAAAACCAACTGACATACCACACTGAAAAAATTCTTACTATATAATAGTGTTTTAGGCTATGATTTGACATATATAAAAACAAAAGTATATATATATATATATATATATATATATATATATATATTTCTATTTCTAAAAAAATTGAATTTTTTTTATTTTCGTTTTAAAATTCAGCATTTTTTATTAAATACAAAAGCACTTTACATTTTGTTTTTATATATGTCAAATAATACCCTATAACATTGTTATACACTGTGAATTTTTTCAGTGTGCCATGTCAGTTGGTTTTAGTGGCGTACTTAAAACTGTAAAGTCCACATTTTGACGTTTACGACTCATTACGAAAAAACTATGAGAAATACAAAAGTTTCCTTAGAGGAAGACTGAATCACAATTGATGTCTAAAATAAGAAAAATAACATCTGGTACAAATATAAAAATAAATAAAGACTTTGAAAACTGAGGTGAAAAGTGCATATTGAAAGTGTCACATTTGCAATATCACTTTTAATAGTTTTATGAGAAAAATACACGTCTCACCGACAGCCCAGACACACGACAGAGCGCGTCGACTCGGTAAATAGTGAGTCGCTCTCAGATGTTTTATTCAGTCGCTTACGGGCGTTGAAAGAGGAGGGTCACGCTACTGTCAGCTCTTATCGTTCAACTCGATACCTCACCATGGCAGATGATCGTGCGGTAGGATGGGATGTGCACTTGTTACTGTAAACATACACCATAACGAATCGACGGTTCGAATAGCTATAAACTTGGTAACGTAGTAACTGGGAAGAATACCGCTAGATGCTTTTAAAAAATAGTAACATGGTTTTTGTTTTTAGTGTAGGTACAAAAATGTAGCTTTTAATAAAATCCTTTAACTTCGGACATTTTTTAAAATATATAAAAGTATGTTTTTTTTTTTTCGCAGAGACCTTAACATTTATTTTTATTAGGTATGTTGGTACACATTGTTGGTATGCAACCGCAACCTTGCAATTTTTTTGACATACAATTATGTATACAATATGCATGCTAAACATTTTCCATAAGAGGAAAATGACGTTTTGCATACATCATGTTAGTACATTTTGAAGAATGGCCGTCTGAAAAGGCCGTTTACATCTGTTGGAGGTCTTCGAAACAGCGTTTTTAATGAGCATGAAGTCTTCACAGTGACATAACGTCCTTGTCCGAAGTGCGTCTTCTTTTCGTACATTCTCACAATGGGCCCATGCGGAACAGTTTCATAACAAATGTATTTTCCTGTGCATTACAGTGAATTTGAGGTGTGTGGTAGGCGGCGCCCTTAAGTTAATGGGTCTTAATTTCTGTAACCATCTTTAAACACCTTTCAGAAGACCGATGTTACATAACAGCACTAGCTAATATGCATTCTTCTCTAGCCCTTCTCCCATTCTCTGTGGAGAGCGAGAGAGAGAGAGAGGATCGATCGTAACTTCGATTTTTGGTTTTTCTTTTTCAAAAGGGGGATAAAGACTTTATAATTACTTTTTTCACGCTGACGGGTCACATATTGTCGTTTGATTCACTTATTGAACTCGATTCAGCGTGGTTTCTCTTACTGCTGTGTTATCTGTAGTCGCTTCTGTAACACTGTATTCATTCTTGACAGCTGTTTCAAATCAATGTACAGTGAAGATATTGAGGTTATTGAAGTTTCTTAAAATCTTTAAATCCTTTGTGTATATTCTATCGTTCCAGACATTTTGGTACAGCCACTGAAATAGACGTTATTGATAGACTGGAAAAATTCGCGACTTCACTGACCTGTAGGCCAGACGCCAGAAATAATTATCTACTCAAGAAAATAGCATATGCTCATTGGCTCCTTCCTCGTTGACAAAGTGATACCACATGACTGGGTCTGCATTTAGTTACTTCTTTACTATTGGCTCAGCACCCGCTAGGAGGTGTCAAATATGTCAAGGACGCGGTCCAATTGTGTAAGTGTTACGAGCTTAAAATTCTTGGACTAATACAAACAGTCATGCAAGTTCGTGTATAGCATTTACTATGCAAATTTAAGTGCGATTACTGATTGCTTGGGTGGGCAATAGTGACAGTCCATTAAAATTAAAATTTAAAATTAAGACCATTACTGCCTGAAAACTTGAAAAAATGTAAATATTTTATGAAAAATCACATCAAAATACATTTCGAATTTGACACAAAACTTATATAAAAATTAAATATTAAAAACAGTGTCAGCCAACACAGAGAAACTTATATTTCATGTGGTGAAAGCAGTAACATAAAATCTTATTTCAAAATGCCGGTTTATGCTCTATTTTAGACCATATGATATACTTATGAGTGTAGTATAGTGAAAATTATACTCTATCAGTTCTAAGGTTGCAGCTAATTCATTCATGTGAACGACAATAACATTTTTGCACAGCATAAATTGCACTTGAAATATTGTAATATATAAGGTAACTGTGTTACAGAACAGTGAGGAATCAAGATGTAATTCATTTATTTTGATTTTTTTTTTTTCGTTAGCAGTTTTTATTTTCGCTGCAACCTTAAGAGAGGACAGAGTATAGTGCTTGCGTTTTTGTTTAGCTGTTCTGCTGTATTTTAAAGGAAGTTGCAGATAGATAAACAGCGGGAGAGAATGAACATCAGTTCTTTGTTATCAACGCCCGCGCAGTATCACGCCACGCCATACACACACAGACACATACACATTCAAGTATTCCAGCATGGTATCTTTATATGACGAAGTTTGAACGATGCTTATCTTGTGAGATACGGCTGATAACAAGCTCGGGTATACCGATTACTTCGTTGCCAACTACGGCCTGAAGAAACTGAGGTGTAAGCGCGTGTAAGGTCTATTCTAATACAATTTAGGGAGTTCAAATTTTATTAGTTCGGCAAGAGACAATTTCCGTCGCTATTTGAGATGGCGTTAGTATGGGGCTAAGGTTGTTTACGTTTGGTGTTTCCAATGGAATGGAAAATAAGGTTACTTCTATACAAATCACAGGCTTTCGCGACAGTCTTCTTTATGTTCCAGGCTTCTCGGTTTTAACAGCGTCGAAGATTGATTTTCGAGGAATCGGAGCCTCATATAACTGGTCTATAGGCTGCTGCTTCCTGATTGGCTGGGTTCGTCGGCCAATCACAGGTTGGTTTACTCCTGATTGATTGGAGTGGTCTGCCAATACTGGAAAACCTGTGGTCGCTGTCCTCGGGTCACTTAGCTTTCTGCCGTCCATTATGTAATCTGCTCACATTTTCTTTAATTTGTAATCAATTTTTTCCTATTGATTTTATTTGGGTGTTTCAGGATTTCTGTAGACTCTCTTATAAATATTAGTCTGCTGTTGGTTATTGTGGTGAAGTTGTCAAAGTCGATTATGTGTTTGGTTTTCATGGAGTGTTCTGCATATCAACAGTCAGCAATAGCAGAACACAGTTAACATTAGGATATACATTGTAAAAGGATTTAAGGCTCGGATTCAGTCGCCATATTGAATAATTTTATTTTTCGCTTTTCGGAAATTATCTTAATAAGAAAAATATTAAAAATGCTACTATACCGCAAATTCTGTTTGTCTTGTGCTGCAGTACAGACATTGCGATGTAGCTGTTAACGTATAGTTGCGCCGCTATCTGTGTGGCAAATATTTTAAAATTCATAATTTTCCCGACTGATTGCGACCTGGCTATATATCACTAGCTCAATTGCCATGCTTGTACTGTAGAGTAAAGTAAATAGAATTTGCGGTTTAGTAGCATATTTAACTTTCTCAGAACTAAAAAAGAAAAATAAAAATAAAAAATATAATTCAATTTTGCGACTGTAACCATATCATCTATCAATTCTTTTGCTTTTACGATGGTTAATTTTTAAATCCTAAGCGAGACCAGAAACTGAAAAACTGTTGCACAGTTTTGTTGAAAACAGTTAGTACTATTTTGACTAATTTTGCCAAGACAAAGTACACAATAGTTTCAGATAATTATGCAATTAAGTAAATTCTCAATAACGAATTAATTAGGCAAATCTATAGAATTGTTTGTGTAGAAAAAAATACACTATATAGTACAAACAATTAAAAATAACTGTGCAACAGTTTTTCGATACCAGCTCTCATTCAGGATTTTAGAAATAATTATCGTTAAAGAAGTCGAAATTATAGATAATGGCCTTAAGATTTTTTCCTAGCGACAAATTTATCGTGATAATAGTTCACCCTTAAGGGTTATTTTTTTTATCAGGTTGAACTTTCAGCTGAATTCTCCGCGTACAAGAAGTTTAACGTTTATTTCGAACACACTGTCATACATTAATAAATGCCTTAAAATGGCGGCGACCAGAAAGAAAACTACGAAATTCAATGTTGCCAATTCCAGTTTCAAATATCCGCTGAATGTTGACACAAACCAGTCCCGGCAAAAATAGAAAAATTCCGAAAATTGAATCAAAATTGTTATTTACAAGCTATACACGCTCAAAATTGATTAAATAAATACAGTAATGTAATTTTGCACGAAATGCTGTTTATATAATTTAATTATATTTTAACAACATGTTTATAAATTATTTACTATAAATTAGGAAGTAGAAATCAAGCCTCAAAAATATGGTAAGTATATCCCGCAAAAAACTTCATCTCCTGCTCAAATGAATATATTAAAATTATATATAAACATATATTAAAAGTGTTTGCAGTCAGCCAAATTTAGCGGGAATTTCGCTAAGTTAACTAGTTTCAACAACGCATCAATTGACCCGCACGCAAAGACGCCCATATTATAGATTGCGAAAAAAAGGGGAGGGGTCAAGATCATAAAATATGCTTATGTCAACACGCTCGGATAAAGTCTAGCCACTGACATATTTCGACACATGAAACCGCGTTGATTACGAAATTTATCAAACTGCAAATAGTTTGCTATACGTTTTATTAAAAAAAAAAAAATAAATAAACACACTGTGGGACATCTGCTAAGGGGGGAGGGGCTCAGGCCGCCCTCCCTGCCCCCTCTCTCTTATGGGTGCCCTTGCCCGCACGTGTAGATGCAGCTAGGCATATGTTTGTACGATACAGCTAATGTTAGTTTTGTAGCTGTTACTGACTACTACGTTATTCTCCGATGGAAATATTTTTTATCACACATTAGTATTCCCATAACGGCATTACAAAAATCAAAATTTGCATTTTACGGCAGTAGCCTATATGCCCAACGAAAACCAGCAGACTAACAAGAATGAATTAATTTTCACTAAATGATTGAATTAAAGAAAAACATTTCAAAATATTTTTTACACTAGTATAGAAAAGCCGCTTTATCAATAAAATGAACGGTTTATAGGAAATAGCGGCATTCCTACTTATTGCAGCGATGTTAAGTTTAAGTATATGTTAACTGTCGACTCGTGATATACGTCGGCAGTAACAACTGCACATCCCTTTGAGGGACGCGACGAGCTGCCATTGCGAGGTGTCTAGTGGAAAGAGCTGACAGTAGCGTGACCCTGGAAGCTTCACGGCCCTTGGGCGACTGGTTTAAAAATTCGAACGCGAATCATTATATACCTACTCTACGTGCTCTGTCGTGCGTCTGGAGTGTTAATGAGTCGTGCATTTGTCTCATAAAACAAGCAGAGTTATATTGCTAAAGTTACTATTTTAATGAGCCCTTGAAAAGTCCCTGTAAAGTACTTAATTTGAGCAAGTCTGTTGGTTTTAGATGATAGTGTGCTTCGTTAATATGCGATAATTTGTTTTTGACATGCCGTTACTAGATTATTATGCATACTAAAAATTCTCTATAGGAGAAAAATCGTTAACATCACAAAGTGACTTGTAAAGAGGCTGCTGTGGTTACCTACTTTAAATTTAAATGTCTTGACAACAACATTGGTATCTGTAACTGTAGTTATGTTGCGTTTGTGAGGATTTTAGTAGTTCACGCACGCTTTGTGAATGTCCGCTTTGACATATTACAATCAATGATGAATGTAAAGGAAATAAACATTTTACTTAATAATTTGAACTACTTGCATTACTTATTTCAGCTGCGTGTATTTGCCTAGAGTGAAACAATGTTGTATGAATCTTGATTCCACTCACATCAAGCCATGAATACTGTCCGGCTCCATAAATACTATAAAAAAATACCACATTTAAGTTAATACTATCCTTTTTGTAGTTGTAAAAAATGTTCTGGGGTGCTAATTCAAAAAGAGTAAATTCTATAAATTTAACATACATTTTTTGACGAAACCATTTAACGCGCATTATATTTGTACATTTACGAAAAGAACTTACGCTTGAAAATATGTCGCTATAGATTTAAAAATTCGGCACGTTTATTAGAAACATCATTTTCGGGCCCCTAAAAATTGCCACGAATAATTTTTCCAGATTTCTGTATCTGGTAAAATAACATCCGGATTCGATAAAACACAGCTATAGAAACAAGCGCTAGATTTTACAGTATGCTGCCTACGAATAAAATAATGTGGTCGCCGCTTAAAGTCCTATACGAAAAATGATAATGGTAAAGCACTGCATGTCATCTGGGTGACTTGCGCGGAGAGGCGATAGTGTATTACATACATCAGTCGACGGCAACCTTACTGCTCCTGCCTCACACACAAACGCAGCCTATCTAGGGAGACCCTTTAAGAACGTAGGGCTCCGTAAAATTTAATTTTTTTTTATATTTGTGCCAACCACTGTTTAACTTTTGCACATCAGTAACATGTCATTTCCCCAAATAAAAAAAATTGTGCCCCAAAGTTTTAGCATAATCACTCATCAAAGTCACAAAATGGCCATTGCGGTATAGCCAAAAGAAAAAAAAAACTAATGAATTAAAAATCACAGTAAGTAAAAGTCAGTATACCAATACATTTTATGACATGTTTGGCAGAAGTTAGTTTAAAAATCTTTAGTAGTAGCCAGAAGTCAAAGTTATACAAAAATGTACTCATTTTCACCAATTTTTAAAAAATACAAAAATGTATCCCATTGTGTTTACAAAAGTATCTTGAAGTAGCTCATATCGTTTAGTATCAATGTGAATTATCTTGTTTCTACAAGTTATTTTTTTTTATTTTGGTTACGCCGCAACTGACATTTTGTGACTTTGATAGGTGATTATGCTAAAACTATGGGACCTAATTAATTTTATTTGGGGAAATAACATGTTATCTGATGTGTAAAAATTGAACAGTGTTTGGCACAAATATAAAATGATAAATTTTTACGGGTCCAACGTCCGTAGCTTTCACTTTTCTTTGGTTTCTACTCACAAATTACAGACATGCTGTCACAATTGCCTTACTCTTATTGGTGCAGTTAAATGATGGACATGTCTGAACAAAGACACGCTGCCAATAACCATGAAACAGAACTATCGATGTTGCATGTGAGACAATGAAACAAAGTGAAGCATAAATATTTTCGCGACAAAATCATGGCACTACTCATACGATATTTATTTGTAGACACAGGAAAATTTCGTGGGTTCACTCACCTGTAAGCTAGCCTCCAAGAATGCATGTGTACTATAGAATACAGCAGCTGTTCATTAACTGTTCGCTGATACAGTAGTATGGGGCATGTTAAAATATTATTTTTATTATTGGCTCAGAGACTTCCAGAAGATGTCAAATAAGTAGGGACCCTATTTTCGCGAAAAGAATTTTGCCTCACTTTGTTTCCGTGCCTTACGAGCACATCTACAGTTCTGCTTCGTGGTCAGCGATTGGATATTTTAACCGTCACAAGCCTTGAGATTCTATCGACAAATCACAGACGTGTGGTTTTGTAGGAAAGTTTTTGTAATTGGCTTAGTCAAATGATATACGATTCTTCACACATACACGCTGCCAATAACCATGAAGCAGAATTGCAGATGTGCTCGTAAGGCACTGAAACGAAGTGGGGCAAAATTCTCTTCGCGAAAAAAAAAAAAAAAAAAAAAAAAAAAACAGGGTCCCTTCAAATAAGTCAAGGGCCGATTGCAAAAGTGATAGGAACATACAGTTGCTGCAATTCTAGCGTTTGCGTAAAAATAAGGGGATTGTTCAGGTCCCTATTTATTGGTTACCGTCTAAAACAACGAGAAAATATATTTTTTTAAATTATTTTCGAAAAGACGGTCTCTAGAAGTGAGTTTTTCACCCAAAACAGGCTTGCAGGCCTCCGATATGTAATTTCTTCGGCAAGGAATAGTTTCTGTTATCAGAGCTGCTGGGAGTTTTTTCTCTCGTAGTAGACGTGCGACGTGCCGGCTACCGCAGCCCGGCTACGGCGGTTGTGTTTCCCAGAAGCGAGCAAAACAACCAGCGAAGCTATGCTCTGAGGAACAGCCTGAAATAGTACCAAGAGATAAAGACTCTTCGAGAACCTCGCTATCTGTTGTCAGCAGCTCGAGCATATAGATAACAACGGGCCTGCACACAGCTTGAAACTTCTTATCGCTGACGTCACGATACAGGAAAGATTGCTAGTTCTGCCTGGTGCGGCAGCGAACAAAATACTGCCGGGTGTTACGGGTGTTCGAGTGCGATAAAATCATAATTTTTATTTGTACGAAATATTGTTTGTTTTGTAGACGATACTTGTGAGTACATTTTACTCTTACGAAACAATTTTAGCTCTCATAGTTTTCTCATAATGGGGCGTCAAAGTCAAAATTTGCTTGTTAAAGCTGCCATGCAAATAATGAAAACCAACTGACCTACTTAAATCAAATAATTCTCTGTGAACATCCCATGAGCTTTATAGTTAAATATTTAAAACCCCTCAACGTAATATTTAAGTCGCAAAAGTACAGACAAAATGCGAATTCAGCAATTTTTTAAAAAATACAAAAACTGTTCGCGGGATTTTTTAAATGTTCTATAACGTAGTCCATAGCATGTTATTTCACTGTGAATTATTTCACGTACGTAAGTCAATTGGTTTTCCCCATTTGCATGGCAGCAGAACATGCAACTTTTGACTTTGGCGCACCGTTATGAGAAAACTACGCCAGCTAAAATGTTTTGAAAGATGAAACTGCACTCACAAGTATCGTCTACAAAACTAACACTATTTCATATAAATATAAAGTTATGACTTTATCGCACTTAAACATCCTTAAGGGTTGATTCACAGTTTAAACAAAATTAGCACAGAACATAAATAACATAACTGTAGAGACTGTGCACGACCAGAAACCTTGTACAAAATTAGTTCACAATATTGCATTCTTACTGTAATAATTATCCAACGATTTTTTCACCATGACTCTGAAGCATTGCGTTGCTACATGGTACACATCAGAAGGCCAACTGTATCGATTTGTACATACTTGAAGTGGAATTATATTATGATGAGATAACAGAAAATTAGAAACAAAGCCCCAATAAACTGCACAGTGTGCAAAACTATGGGTGGTAAACCATCATGGCAGAAATTAAGTAAATCCTTTCCTCTGACTGGTTGCTGTCCTATGCGTCCGCGCAAGAAATGAATTTGCACCATTTCCTGTATCTCTATACATGCACTCGACCAATTTTTGGCAGTTGTGAATGAATAAGTTCGAATACATGTAAATTGGTGCTTTTGCGTACCACCTATGTTCTATGCTTGCTGTTATTTTATTAACCAACTAACAACTAACGAATGATGTGCTACAAATGGGAGTAAACGCATACAAACTAGTGACAGCTACTGTTAGAAAAATGGAAATTGTTACTATCACCCATAAACATAGTGTTGCATGCTGTATTTCTAAGGGCGCGCTGGCTGGGGCCCGTGTCGAAACACCTTGAGGGCTGGCCCATAACTCAAAGCCGGGCTGTCTCATAGTGGGAATCCCGACGAGATACATCATAGGGATCGGCGTACGAGACTCAAGTCACGTCCGAAAGATGATGAAATGTGTATTTTTAAACACCTGAAATGCGGTTATTCCCCAACTGTTTTGCCGAGTATATAAGCGCGGAATCGACAAAAATCGAGGCGAGTTCGCTATTGGTCGTGCTAGAGGAAGGTGTTATGCTTGTGGAGAAAGGCTGGTGAAGATATCTTGGTGACGTCAGAGTCTACTGTGAGGCGGCAGACGGCTACCTTCGGAGCAGTGTTGGGCGAAACGAGCGAAACGGAGGTGCGCGACGAGAGTTGAACAGAAGACCTCAAGAGTGAAGACAGCGGTGCGCTCGGGGTGCTGCGCAGCACACGGCGATTCAACACCACTGCGGACTATTAAGGTTGTACTCTGTCACTATTTGAGAGACTGTTGACTGGATATATGACTGAATTTTTATTGTGCTTTGTAGTCTTTGATTAATGGTAAATTTTTTTGTGCTTTAATTGTAAAAAATATAATTAACCTTCTGTGGCACAGTAGTAATCGTGTGCGTAACTAAGGGTGTTGTGAAAGTTATAGTTGATTGCTGTTTTGTGGGTTTTTGTAAGCTTTGTGAGCCAGTAAATCAGTTACTTAATTCAACTCTTTTCTTTCTAATTATATGACTCTATCCCAAAGAGCTCAAATAAGTGCCCACATATAAAGTTTTTGCTAAACTTGTAACAATACCAACAACCATAACAGCCATTGTGAGCTGGCGAATTTTTAAATTTCTGTACAAGGAACAACACTTCAGAGTTCAGAGCTATTCAAATTGAGGTAAATAAATGACACCATCTGTTCACCAAGTTTTACTCCATTAACATTTTTATTTACTTATTTTTTTGATTTTTAGATTCATTGATTTAGAGAGGAGTACTATGTGTAATATATATATATATATATATATATATATATATATATATATATATATATATATATATATATATATATATGTGTGTGTGTGTGTGTGTGTGTGTGACACACCCATTCTCTCTCTCTTTCTCTCTCTCTCTCTCTCTCTTCGGAACGACTGAACCGTTGTTATCTCTCTCCATTCACACATATGTATAGTATAATATATATATATTTCAGGAAGGCCCGACTTAGATTCCCGTCGCCAACCATCCTGCTTTTAGTGTTTAATGAGTTCCCAAAAGCTCCGTGGCCGACACCTTTCCTAGTTCCTGCCATCGTTTGTGTCTGTAATGACCTCGTTGTCGGCGAGGTATAAATAATAACAATTGCCACACACAAGCGTTAGTTGTAGCTTTGAATATATATACTGGGTAGAAGTCGCGAAAGGATAGGAAAAACTCTACGCGTTTGAGGAGAAGCTTGGATAATCCACCGCTGCAGTGCGCTGCTATAACACCTTGTATCGTCTTAGTTGGTAAATCGCACGCTAGAGCGCTGCACAGTCACCCGCCGTCATTCATGACGTTTGCACCCCAAGCGACAGCG